>JAXGGA010017755.1:0-23547 GCA_038373865.1 Uloborus plumipes | reverse complement strand
GTTTTAGGCTGAAATGTTTTAATGCCGGGAGAAAAGAGCTTTCTGGGCCATGTGATTGATTGAAAAGACAAAAGCATGTTTTTGCACTTCATTTGCTATTCCAAATTTCACATCAAAAATTTATTTGCTGCGAAATCTATTATTAAAGATAAGTTAAAAAAGCTTCCGTTTTTTGTGGGAGCAGTTATTTACTTTTTATGGAATATTTCATTCCGTGTTAAAAATTAACAGGTAAAACAGGTAGTAAAAAACTAAAAAAAAAAGATTTCTTTCTACATTTTTCAGCCTGCGCTCAAGAATTTTCGTTTCTGATAGTAACCAATACTATTGTTTCGTTAATAGACCAGATTTTTTTGTGTACTACAATATACTTTTAAGGAAAAGAGCATGGGATAAGTACTTAAAAATTGTTTTTTAGCGGAAACTTCCGCAAGGGAACCGGAAGAAACCGTTCAAACAGCAAAACAAGATATAGTGGAAATTCATTTGAAAAGGATTGAACAACGCAAAAAAATGCAGTGAGCATATTTAGGCTCTTGAAGATGGTAAATTTTTTTCAACTGGACTACATTAGGGCTTTTATTGGAAACAAATAATTTTTACCAGTAATTTATTTTAATCAATAGTAATTTCCTGTTTGGAAACCAATAATCTCACTCTTCATTTTTAACCTCCTGTACTAAAGAATTATTTTTTCCTGAAAGTAGAAATATTATTTTCGTGAAAAAACTTTTTTTTTTCTTTTTTGAAATAAGGCAACGTAGTTTTAAGTAATAAGTACTCAAAAAAAAAAAAAAAAAAAACTTTTCGCTAGGGGAGTGAATGAAAACTTTAAAAATTAAAACATGAGAGTTTTTTGAAATTGCTTTAGAAACGAACGGATTACGCATAACTGCTGTAAACACATCAGGGATTTCATAAATATTGTTTCAGTTTGTTCAGTCTACTTTTTTGAAAACCACTAACTCTGTTTCTTTACATTTATTAAACTTTCTATTAGACAAGCCGTTCATATTGCATTAAAGAAGTTTAACATTTAAAAACCCTAATATTACCAAAATCTAAGAAAATCATATTAGAAAGAGCACATTTTTTTTTCAGAGGAAATAATTAATGTTAGAGTAGCACAATTGGAAATAATTTTGTACGCAATTCAATATTTTGAAATGTTGAAAAACACGATGCACACGAAATCTCGTCTTATTCGATTAACTAATAATATTTAATATAGCTAACGTTCAAAAAACTCAAAAAAGCAAATTTACCCGTTTTTTTTTCTTTTGGACCAATAAATTTACTTTTATTGGAATCTGAACGCCCAAAACAAATTGTACTAAGCTTTGGGATTAAAGTTTAAATTAATGCTCGATTTCTTTTGTGCAGAAAGCATACTTTTCGCAAAAGAAAAAAAGTAAATTTGCTTTGGCGAAAGCACACAATTTAAGCAATTAAATATCTGGGATCCTCGCTTACAATTTAAAAACTATTCAAAACAAATATTAGACATATTTTAATATTACTCTGCAAAAACTTCAGATAAAGTTCATCTTGTGCTTCTTTAATATGCTGCAAAAATCGAAACAATATGCCATTTCTTCTTTGAGATAATCGCAAATTTATAAGCTTATTTTAAATTTGGATTAAAAGAGAAAAATAACTCATTGAAACTTTCGAGAGAGATTAAGAGTTGGATTTCCATGAGGTGATTTGAATTTTGCGCTAAATTTCATTCCAATCCATCTAGTCGTGTGTATTTGTATGGCAAACGTGTATACTAGAGTGTCCCCCCCCCCCCAAAAAAAAAGAAACGAAAGTCAGAATTTTGTAACGCATACCCTCTTATTTTTTTCCTTTTACATCAAAACAGTTGTAAAAAAAGTTTCATGCAATTTGAACAACGGTAACCCATGCCGACTTGCGTCCGAAAGTGCGAACTAACCCTTTTTCACTAGGCCAAATCGAAAAAAACTTTTTCCGGAAATTCAAAATTTCATGTTGATAAAACGTTTCTCCTAGATCCCAACATGTCCCAAAAAATCATTTATCCAAATTAAAAAATATTAAGGTACCCCAAACGAGGCTTAAAATTCATAATTTTCTTCAAAAAATAGCTTTTTCTTCTATGTATTTTGTAAACAACGAAAGATATATTTTAAGAAATTATCAAGATGAAAAATATGAAGCATAAAGTATATAATTAGAGCTAAATATAAGTTTTTTCTCTCTTTTTATATTTATTTCTCCCTGAAATTACTCAAAATTAAGGTTTTTTTCAAGTTTTAAGTTAAAATTTTCCCCTCCACATTTTTTTACAAATGAAGTTAAAAACCAACGTAAATAAAGCACAAATTGGGTAGAAAGTACAGCATGTACATGCTGTACTTTCTACCTAATTTGTGCTTTATTTACGTTGGTTTTTAATTTCAATTATATTTCAGCACAAAGCTTATTTGATCATTTTTCATGTGGAGCAAAGTGAAATAGTTAAGTTTACTTGCCTGCTTCAAAAGGAACAAATGGGAATTTTGTTCTAAAAATTTTTGTACATAATGAAGAAATAATGTTTTTTGGATAATACTTTCGTTGAAATATTATTTTTCATCTTTGGCAGTTATTTTGAACTTTAAAAAAAATGTGAAAAATTTTCACTTCAAAAAAACATGGGGCAAAGTGAAAAATAAAATATTTTTGAAATGAAAATTTTTCAATTCGATGATTAATAGTAATTTTCATCAAATGAATGCGTAAATAAACGAAAAAATAATTATTAACGAAAAATAAACAAATGAGCAAATAAATGAATAAGTAAATTAATGTGTGAGAAAAAATAAATGAGTGAATAAAATAGAGAACGAATAAGAAAATGAGTTAATGAATGAGTAAATAATTAAGTAAAAGAATGTAAATGAATTAATAAATGAAGAAATATTTGAGTGATTTAATAAATGAATGAATAAGTACACGAAATGAACTATTTAACTCTGCCCCATCCACTTTGCCCCGCGTGCACTTAGAAATTACATTGAACATTAAAAATCAAAAAATGCCTAGTTTTAACTAAATAAGGACTGCACTGGATATCAGTAGTTCTCAATTAATAGTTTGGATGATAATTACAAAAATCTTATCCTTTTATAATAACAAGAAATATTTTTGAAAAACCATGAATATTATACAATAAAGGTATGAAATTTTTAAAATGGTTTGTATAATTGTTTTGTTGATCTTTGGAGCTACTTATTTTTTGACAGGAATTAACTATCTGTCTGGAACTTAGTAAAAATATTGCTAGATAGGTTACACTGCAAGCTGCAGTGAATATTTCACCATTTTACTTTGCCCTGCTATTTCACTCTATTTGCCACACATTCCCCTACTACATTTTTTTGTTATTCATTTGCAAATGCTGTTTTGAAAGTTTGTTCTTCAGTGATTTTGGGACTTGATATTTTCTTTAAGTGTATCTGCAATTTAAAATTCAAATGATGCAATAAATAAATAGAAAAAAATCTAATATTTAGAGAAATATATAAATTTTATGCCTCGTGCTGGGAACCTAATTTCTTTAAAAAATTTGAATAAATGTTTGTTTAATATCAATATCATGTCGAAAATGTTTACTATAATTTCAAAAATTACAAATTAGGCCGGCTTGTGCTTGAAACTAGTACTTGTATACTGAGCCAAACCGAAAAAAATGACTTTGCCCCACAAACAAGCAGAAACTAATTGTTTAATTAGTTACTTCCTCCTATTACCTGTTTACTACCATTTATTACCTGTTATTTCATTATTTTACAGAGAAAACAATTGATAATTTCATATCACTGAAAAGCCAGCCTTTGCTTAAAATTGATGATAGTTTTCTCAATGAGAGTCCTTCCTTATGGGCTACTAACACTTAATTCCTCGAAGGGAAAAAGTCTCAGTGCTTAGACCAGTTAATGATACAGCTGAAAGAATGGTAAAAATGATGCACACAACTTTCATGGTTTGCTAATAACTGATGAGGAGCAAAAACAATTTTTGTTATGTTGCGTCCAAGAGCGCCGAAATATATACTCTGACTGCAATAAACAAACATTAAAACGGCAGTATGTTTAGTAATGTTTATTGTTCTGCAATATTGTAGTAAACATGTGTTGTAAATAAATTGTTGTCATAGTTTTTTTTTATTTTGTTTTATTTTTTTCCATTTATTTATTTTAACTGTTTATTTATTTTAACTATTTATTTATTTTAACTATTTATTTATTTTAAATTACAGATACATTTAAAGCAAATATTAAGTTCCAAAATCACTAAAGAACATACTTTCAGATGAATAATAAGAAAATGTAGCATTTAAAATGGAAAAATTTAACTTAAAACTTGAAAAAACCTTAATTTTAGTAATTTCCGGGAGAAATAAATATAAAATGAGAGACAAAACCAATATTTAGCTCTAATTATATACTTTATGCTTTATATTTTTTATCTTGACAGTTACTTAAAATTTATTTTTCATTGTTTACAAAATACATAGAAAAAAGGCTATGTTTTGAAGAAAATTTTGAACTTTAAGCCTCGTTTGGGGTACCTAAATATTTTTTAATTTGGATAAATGATTTTGTGGGATATGTGGGGATATAGCGGCAGTGTTTTATCAACATGAAATTTTGAATTTCTGAAAAAAGTTTTTTCGATTTGGCCTAGTGAAAAATGGGTAGTTCACACTTTCGAACGCAAGTCGGCACGGGTTACCGTTGTTCAAATTGCATGAAACTTTTTTTTACAATTGTTTTGATGTAAAAGAAAAAAAAATAAGAGGGTATGCGTTACAAAATTCTGACTTGCGATTTTTTTGGGACACCCTAGTGTATACACATAAACAAGCATTTATACATTACAATTGCATGCTCATTTTTTCGCGTGGTTAGAAATGCAATTTTTAGGACTTTCAGTATGAACTTTTATGTTAAATATGGAAAGAGACCTTGTAGAGCTGAGAGAGATTTTTTTAAAAGTGCAGTTAATCATTGAAGCTTGTGAATTTCTCGCATATTGGAAATGAGGTAAGGTGTTTGTTCTGCACTAATAGCAGAAAAACCATATTTACAGAATTCATTTACAGTGAACTCTCACTTATGCGCCGACTCAAGGGACCAACAGAAAAAGGCGCATAAGTGAAAAAGACGCATAAGTGAACAAGGCTATATAAAGGGCTAAACACAACATAAGTTCTGATAAGAGCATGAATAAGAATGTTTCTAGAAAAGGGACACATTACTAGGGTTTCGCAATTACTGTAACGTAATTACAACGATAAAGAGAAAAATTGTCCCTCTCCGAAGTCTAGTTCATGTGGAAAAAATGCCGTCAGTAAACAATAAAGGCGAAATATTAAAAAGGAAAGTAAAGAAAAATGGTTATTTTTTTTTAAAGAAAATAAATTAAATTTTTTACTTTTTACCAAAAATTCGACACATAAGTGAAATATTTATCTTTAGATCGACGCATAAACGAGTGACATTATCATTATTTTGCTACGGAATGTGCAGGGACCATTGAAAATCGTCGTATAAGTAAAAAAGGCGCATAAATGGGGCGGTGTATAAGTCAGAGTTCACTGTATATTTATTATTTTTTAGAATATGCATGCACAGAGTTTTTGACATATTTTTGACTTACTATGGGCTTGAGAGAAGTTCCTAGAACAACAAAGACATTGGGAGATTGTATTGCAGTACTAGAACCAGCAGGGCTGCGGAGTCGGAGGAAAAATGGTCGACTCCGACTCCGGGATTTTAAAATTTTCGACTCCGATTCCGACTCTGGACTCCTGCTTTTTTTAATTATTTTTTTTTTACCCAAATGTGAAGAGGGAAAAACCCTAAACAAAGGTTGAAATATTAAGTCCATTTCAAAAAGTTCATTTTTATTCATGGTCGTAGCCAGGACGCACATTGGGGGGGGGGGGGGGAGGAGTAGCAAGCTGGGGTATCCCGGTTGGAGGTCATGGGGGTCATTGTGACCTCTCAAAAAGTTCAGTTTTCTCAAGAATTCTCGCAGGTAATTTCACCGTATTTACCTCAATTCTCGGAGGTAAATGTGACCTCCCAAAAAGTCCATTTTCTCCAGAGCAAAAGACAAGTGCTGCTCTTGTTATTTGACTCCGTACAAAACTAATCCTTTTCTTGTTAAATGGCAAGACTTTATTTTAACACATTGCATTTTTGCTGCAAATATTTTTTTTAATCACTTGCATAAGCCCAAAACATCGCAATTCGTTTCATAAAGCAGACATTTTGAAGCCCTTTTTATTGATCGTAGATGCTTAGGATTTGGATATTGGACTCTGAAAATTTGTAAGTATTAGTTTCAAAGATATGTTTTCTCCTCCATAAAATTTCATCCAAATCGGAGGTGGTCGGAGTCGGAGTCGACATGTTTTTCAGCGACTCCGACTCCTTTGGTACAAAATCAGTCCGACTCCGACTCTTCGACTCCGATTCCGACTCCGCAGCCCTGACTAGAACCATCGACGTGCTCCTAGCCTTTTTTTGACTTGTTCTAAATTTAATTGTTGTTCTTTCAGTATTGTTATACTGAATTTTGGTAATTTGGAGTGTTGTGGACTGTCAGATTTAATTGGATTGAAACTGAAACATAGCTACTATACATAATACATTCTTGTTTAACAACCCTCTAAGCCAAACCTCAACAGGAAATATTTCAATTATCTAAAAACGAACTTTTAAAAGTATTTGAAGTTGTGCCTCACTTAATAGTTAACAATATTTTCAACTTACTCAAAAAGATTGATACCTAAATGCAACAAATATGCACAGTACAATTTGTTTTCGCCTATGCGCATGCGCTGCAGTATTCCACTTAAAACCTGAATCAATCTTCTCTCAGCGCTCATATTTTGACAGTTTCAGCACGATACATTTTCAAACACAATCCTAAACTGTCAACAAAGTGCTCCTCTCGAAAAGCTTCGAGTTTGGGTGAAAAGCTTAGTCTTTTGTATTGTATCTAAAAGTAAGACTGATCGGAGTTGTTATGCGTAGCATCTTCATTTTCTAGTAGATACAGCCCTGGTTCATTTTTACGATTGTAAATTTTCACTAGTGTTGCTCTCATTAATAAAATAAATATGAAATATAGATGTGGTTTTCTCATAGATCCAAGAAATTTACATTTTTTTCAAGCAGATCTTTTTGGAGATACGACCACAATTTTAATGTAATTTGTAGGTCCGTTATTTCAAAATTTTCCCGGGGGGGGGGGGGCAAATGGTCCAGACACAATGCAATTTGATCGGAAAACATAAAAAAACTACGCCCACTTATATGTAAATACATTGATTTCTCCAAGCCGGGGGGGGGATTGACCCCCCCTCCTAACCGTCCTAAATGATGGGCATGATAATAGGCAATCTTTATTTGATTAGTGAAAAAAGGAAGAAGTTTGAAGTATACTCTTCATGCATTTAACCATTAAAGTTTTTCTGAAGCAGTACCTCCTTTAAAAAAAGAGGGGGAGGGGGGGGGGAGTCAAAAAAGGGACACCTCTTTTAGAGAAAATTTTTTCTTGTCCAAGTCCTTTTGAAAGGAGGATTTTCATGTATTTACCTCTGACTAAGAAGCCCTCTAAGCGAGTCACTCCCCCCCCAAAAAAAAAACCCTATAAAAATAGTGTATCAATGAAAAAGACGTATTAGGAATTACTGAAACACTGGAATTTAACGCTGATATTTGTCAAAGTATTAACTAGAGGAAGTTTGACATTAACCCTTAACTTCGCAATTTTTTAAATATCTATGAAAAAAATATGTCAGCCAGTTCTCAAGTAATAATAAAAAAGAAAAATATTAGAAAAAATATTGAAGCAGTTGAAAATTGAATTTCAGTCGGTTTTTGTTTGCTGCAATATATAAGTAAAATCAAATTTCTTTCAAGCTTTTTCTATTAGAAAATTGAACTTACTTTTAAATGAATAAAAAATTCTTAAATTTCTCATCTGGTAATTTATTTCGTCAATAAACAAGAGGAAGCATGAAATATAATGGATTCTTTTTATAGCAAAAACAGTTTTTGAAGCATCAGGTATTTTTACAGTTCTTGTGATTTCTGGGGGAAATGTGCTGTGATATAGTGACGAAATTAGCACATATTTCGTTGCAGTAATCTCCCCCCCCCCTCAGATAAGTAATTTGTAGGTAATTAAAAGAAATATTGAGTCTGTTAAATTTAAAGAAATCATATGTTGCAGAAATGCAACAGTGGGAAGTTAAGGGTTAACATAGCTAACAAAAAGCAAAAGTGTATTAAAAAATACTCTGATGTTAATTTTTATGCTTTACCCTTTGAGGATATTATTCTCAGTAGGTTTAGCGGTGACGAACATTGAACGGTTCAAAGCAAACTTTGTTTAGAAAAACTAAAATGTGAACATGTATTGCTGTTTACATTGTATTGTATTACACGTTACATGACAACAAGCAAATCCATGTTAAAATTTGCTTCAGATTTATTTCTGTACCGTTGCAAAAATTTTCAAATACCTATTTTTTTTTACTAAACTCTAATTATTCAAAGAATGAAGTTTGAAATTTGAATAATTCTGAATTTTAATTAGTAGCAACGGTTGTAGTGTTTTATCATAACTAGGGATGTACCGATAAGCAAATTGGCCGATTACCGATTACCGATTAATCGGCTGTTGATAATCGGCCGATTAATCGGTTGATCCGATTAATGATAAGGATAATTGTTTTTCTACAACAAATTTTACCATCACAGTTTTTTATCTCTTGTACAATTCCAAGTTTAGAAATAGAAAGTAATTTATTTCTGGGAGAAGATTTTTTTTTCCATTTTCCTAGTTTTCATAAAATAATTTCGCTATTTTATCAAATTTCTTAGAACCAATTTTCATATTAGTGTCAATAATAATATTAATACATTGTTAGTTATGTTAATTGGAAATAAATTTTTTTTTAAAAAGGAGTGGAGGGGGAATGCTTGGTGAACACTCCAATTTAGGAGTGCTTTTAATTCATATATTTTAGTAATTAGTAGCAATTTAATTCAATACTTTTATTCTTTGAAAATTAGAGGTTGTCTGAAAGCACTGTGCTAAGGAGAAAACTATTTCCACATGAAAAATGTTGCATCATTGTCTATGTATATTTATTCAAAGTAGGATAATTAATTAAAAAAAAACTTTATATCAACTGTGAGGATTATTATTACTGTTTATAAAATTGTTCATCATAGTTTCCCAGTGAAAATATACTTTAAAGAATAATATCTGAAAAATATTTTTCAGCCGATTAATCTGCCCGATTTTGCCGATTATTAATAATCGGCAAAGTGGCCGATTATGGCCGATTAATCGGTACTGCCGATTAATCGGTGCATCCCTAATCATAACTATTCATAAGTTACAGTTATTGTAAAAATCATACGGAGTTAATACACTATATACATCAACTGAAATACTTCCGAAAAAATGACACCTCCATTTGAAGAACAAAAAAAATTCAGTCTACTTCCTATCCCTTATTGAAATTCTCTACTGTACTAGAAGAATATTTGTTTTTATACTAAGGTGTTCTGCGTTTTTGAATGCTCCTTTTCGTCATGAATTTTTAATTGCTCTTATTAGTAAACCATTTAATCAGCAATAAAACAAATTGTAGAAGGCTATATTTACCGTATCATATTAATTTAGCTATGACTATTTAAAAACTAATGAATCCAAAACAATAAGATTTCATCCTAGCAGGGTAAGCCTCTTGTACCAGAAGTATGGGAATGTGGGGCAAAGTGAAATACTTAAGATAACTTACCTGTTTCATAATGTAGAAATTGGAAATTTGCTCAGCTTGTTTCGAAATATTATTTTTTAATTTTTACAGTTATTTTGTACCTTTAAGAAAAGACGGAAATGTTTCCCCTCAAAAAACCATTGGGGCAATATTTTTTTTTTTTTGAAGCATTTTCTATATAATGAGTAGCCGTAATCAAATGAATACATAAATAAACGAATAAATGAATTCATAATCGCAAAAAACGAAAAATGTATAAATGGATAAATGAATTAATTCATATAGGAGAAAAAATAAACGAGTGAATAAAATGGAGAATTAATAAGAAATTAAGTAAATGAATGCATAAGAATACAAGTAAATGAATTAATAAATACGTAAATGAATTAAAAAATACGTAAATTAATTAATAAATACGTAAATCAATTAATGAATACGTAAATGAATAAGTAAACAAATGCAAATGAATTAGTAAATAAAGAAATACGTGCGTGATTTAATAAAATAATGAATAAATCAACGAAATGTACTAGTATTTCACTTTGCCCGCGTCCAGTTGAAGAATTGCATTTAACCTTTAAAATCAAAACATGCTTGATATGACCTTAATAAGTACTGCATTACTGTCCGTCCATAAAAACCGCGCCTAGTACTCGCGAACAGTTCCACTTAAAAAAGGGTAGATGGGTTGAGGGTGATAACTCTCAGAAGTTTTCAATTTAAAACTTGCATTTGCTATATCCTTTTGACACAATCAACTAAATTATGTATTTGAAATTAGCATCGTTCCACGTTGTTTGATACAGCTCAAAATGCTTTTCATTATTCTTCTCCTTATTGTTATCTTACCTAGCACCCCTATTTTGGTAAGATCAGAGATGACCTGACGCATGCGCACATGCGCAGAAGGTTTTACCTAAGAAAATCAGACAGTAGACATCAGTACAGTATATCTTAATTCCTATAAGAATTTTATGAATTTTTAATAACAAGAAATATTTTTTGAAAAACCATGGTTATAACAAGATGTGTGTGAAATTTTGAAAATGGCCTGCATAATTGTTTTCGTTGATCTGTAGAGCAATCTATATTTGGCTTTTATCATCTATATGATTAGAAACTTAGTTAAAATATTGTTGGATAAATTGCACTGCAAAATTTAAAAATATTTTACCATTTCAATTTGCCCCAAATTCCCCAAGTAGCTAAATACATTTTAGTCGTTAAAACATCAAATTAGCTGGTAGTTTTAGAAATATTTCAGAAAAATAAGCAGACAAAAGACAAGCAAATGTTTTAAGATAAATAATGGCAATGTCGTGGTAAACTACAAAAATACAAAGTAACGGACTGCTTAAAATATTTTTTTTGTTTGCTTTATCCCTCTCGCCAACATTGTCAGATGAAAGAACCGCCGACAAAATAAAAGATTTAGATATTTCATGACTAACCTAGAATAAAACAGAATTCCATTCGGAAAAAAATACGTAAATTTGTATAACTATTAATGCAAATTTGTTATAAAAATCTTTGGCTGAATTTTATACATACGTGATTTTGATACTTATATCTTTATGTAATCGTTTACCATTAGGCAAAGTTCCTATGGCACTGTTTTATGTTTAGTTTATCCCGCTGTATTTTTGAAAACATTTTCAGTGTAAATATGTGGCTTGATTTTAAAAGGCCCATACACTTCAAGAAATGAATGTTGTTTTTACAGTATAATACAGTTAATTTTAAAGTAATAAACTGTAAAAATTGCTACTTTTACAGTTATAAAATGTACAGCACTAAACTGTAAAATTGCTAATTTTATAGTAAAATCTGTAAAACTGCTAATTCTACAGTTTATTACCATGCATTTTACTGTTTAAAATTGGAACCTCGGCTGCCAGTATTGTACTGTAAAAACAACAGTTCATTTTTTGCACTGTAGTCAGTTACAAGAAAAAAGCTCTTTGAAAACTGAATTACAAAACACTGCCAATAACATTGGCTGTTACTATCATTTAAAAAGAAAATAGTTTTCTGTTTGTTATTTGACATAAGCTATGTTAAACTAAAAAGTTGACCGATCAAATATGGATCCATATCAACTCCATATGGTCTTTATGGAGTACGAAAACTTTATCAGAAAAACATGGCTTCAGGTGTAATAGTTTCCCCTTCGACAGTTTATTATTTGCAGTTACTCATATTCCCAACAATGAAACTCACGTTTTAGCTAAAATATATTCTGTAATATGATTTGAAAATACTTTTAGGAACAGCCCTATTATGTTTACATCAAAAAATAAAAAGTTAGAAAAACTGGCTAAGAATACGCATACATTCTGATTTCTTTTCCCCAAAATTCCTTCTTACATGCGAAAAAGTAAGCCCGTAAAGTTTTGAAGTTTTCAAATCTTTAGCGCATGGAACTTTTAGAATAAATATATTCATACAAAGAAACAAAATAATGATTTTCAAAATAAATATGTAACTGAATTAATACGCTTGTCTAAGTGATAGTCTAGAATTAAAAAAAAAAAATCATGAGAGTATACTCTGCAAGTTTAAGATCCTGTGTCGTTTCTACAAGAATTTATTTTGATCAGATCCAAACTTTTTTACTATCTTTCCAAGAACCAAATGCAATAAATTGTAAAAGGTCCCTAGTGGGCAAGAATCACGTTACCCAAGCTATGCCAGAATGAATGATTCAAATCCTTCCAAAGTGATGCAGAAGGAAAGAGCAATGGAAGTTTTCATTCGGGAAAATAATGTATCACCATTTATATAAAATTGTATGTAATACGATATTAAAAATAAACAAATCGTAGGAAATAGTTTGTGGGATTTTACAGCAAGTTAAGTTTATAAATATGAAATTGTTTCGAAATAAATTTTTAGGTAAACGTTGTTTCATCATGCTCTATATGAAGATTTTATTGCTTTAAAGGTAAAAAACGAAAGAAAATTAAGTCGTCTGTACATGTCATTATTAAAAACAAAACAGACCAAGAATGTAAATAAAATTCGTTTTAAAAATCATACAATAATCGGATGTCCAGTCCCTGCTCTTTCCAGGGTCCCGTTTCATGATCTTTGAAAATGACTTTTGTGACAATAAATAATGGTCACGTTTTTGTAAAATAAATAATTTCAAGAAAACTTATATCTGTGAAAAATGCATCTAATCCTTGAATTCCATAATGATATTAAACAACAGTATTGAAATAGAACAGTTGTGAGTTTCATAAATGCCAGTGAGCCAGTGATAAGCATAGAAAGATATGCATATCAATAACTAACATGCAAAAATATTGATAATGGACACGCGTTAGCAAAATTGATAGCGACATGAAGGCATCTTGGCAGCATTAATAATAGCAACAAGAAAGTAAAATATTCATTTGCCGGAAATCCTAAACAAGCCAAAAGAGAAAGATTGATATCTCCGGTCTAGAATTTTCGATGTCTTTTAACGTTATAAAGTATTTCAATTTGCCGGCATAATAGTACCATTTGCCTACCGTGTTTTTGTGCAAATCAATCTACCATGGTTCCCAAGAGAGACCGTAGAATGTTTTCCTCCCAAAACAATAAATAGCTCCGAACTTCTTCTTCCCCAGATAAAGTAAAAGGGCCGGGCCTCAAAAGAATTCTCCAAGACTTTGAATGGATGACAGATGGGCCCCCAGGGCGCCCTGCGAAGTCTCCGATGCGAGATACAGTCCCAGTTAAGAGAAATCGGAGACGATATCCTTTCGTCGGGCCCGGTTGACAGACACTGCCCAATTTGTCACCGAGGTTAATGTCATTAATTAGGTGTCGCAGGGAGAGGTGCGGAAAGGATCGACTCTGTAATTGACTCCTTTTTCGACAAGCAGTTCAATCTAAGTGAATTATAAAGAGCCACCTATTTTAGCCTCGTGCACGGCGGTTATCAGTTACGGTTACGGCGAATAGCTGATGCCGGGTTTCGAATTAAAATTTTTGAGAATGATTTTTTTTTCTCTAAACGCAGTTGCATTTATTTAGGATATTTAAAACGTTGATTCACATTACGTCAATTGTTAATGTCAAGATTATAGATGTATAGTTGTTAATAAGAGTATTTAGAGAATAATTTGTGATCATTTGGATAAGGGTTAAAAATCTATTTCATTCACCGGAAAAATAAAAAAGATATTAGTTTGGCTGTTCATTACTTTTGTTTATCGTTTTAAATTAACTTTCATATAATTGACTCCTTTTGGGAAAAATAGGGCAAAAGCCGAGAAAGAAGCGTTATAGAGTTTGCTGACTCTACTCTGTTTTTTACAGTAGACTTTGTGTTGCACACGTTTTTCATTTGTATTTCTACATACTTCACATTTAGTTACTTTATGTAGTTTAGGAATTTCCAGACACATTTCCTCTGATTAATATAAAAATATTATTGTCATGCGTAACCTTGTAGTAAGTAGTTAATTACTAATTACAAAAAAGAATAAACAATAATGAAATAAATGATCACAAACTATTACGTTATTTTAAGCCAAGTTATTGTTACTTTTAGCAGAACAACTATCTGAGTATGAATTATCAGATGAAAACTTGCTTTCAATAAGTTTATCTATATTAGGGGAGAGAACTGGAAGGAATGGGATAGCTGCATTTATATGCCGAAATAAAATGAAGAAAATTATTTGTAGCTGCTCCAATAAATGCGTAGTGGCAAAGAGTCTACAGCTTATACGCCTACAGTGATCTAAAGCATATTTTATTTATGCATATAAATGAAGCTGTCTCATTGATTCCCTTTTTTCCCTATTTGGTAATGAACAATTGTTGAAAGATGAATTTTCAATCGAACTTTCTAGGTAATTTTTTTACTAGGGAACTTTTATCTGGCATACGAGAAGCACTTAACGAGAAATAATACAGTAGCAATAGCAAAAAGTACTACTGAATATTCTTTTCATTTCAAACAAGAAAGGAAAAAAGGAAAAAAAAAAAATCCTCTGAAATGAGAATGAAAACGGTAAGCATTTTTCCTTCTATGAAATAAAATAATTTGAGTTCGTCACTGCAAAAGTTTTGAATACAATAATAAATATTTTCTGAAAGTGAACTGCAAATGAGATATTCCAAACAACATTACTTGAAGAGAAAACTTAAACTATCCTTTATCACGAAAAGTTGTTCCCAGAAATTCGTGACAACTGAATGGTTTCAAGAAATCGGTCTTTGATCGGTGAATTGTATTGGGACTTCTTTTGAATAGTTTCATCTTTTATACATGTACATAAGTCTAAAGATTTGGAGATGTAACATTTTTCGCGTTTTATGATCTGTGTGTGTGTGTTTCCCAAGCTGCCTTTTTATTTGAAGAATGACTATAGTTTAAGGAGGAAAACAAAACCTGGCAACGTCGTAATACTGTGATTAGGATTTGCGTTGACTTTTCAATGTTGTCAGGTTTTGGTTTGCCTCAACTATAGATGCTTTTTCTTCTTTTAAATCAATTTAATTTGAATTTTATATCAATCAGACTATGAACACATATTTTAGCTTAGTGGCAGTTCTAAATCAAAGTTCTTACCAGAGTATTTTGCATTACAAATTAAGCATTGCCGTATAATTAATGCATTGCTTCGATATAAGATGAAATAATAATTAATTAACAAATTAAGCTTTGTTTCATCTTATGCGCATGTATGCAACAGCCCAAAGATTAGAAAATGTTTTTTTTTTCTCGTTTGATAATCTGTTTTTTTTCAAGATGTCGTTTTATTTCAAAAAATACTATAGATGGGGCAAACTAGACCATCAGGCAGTGGCGTAATGATGTGATTAGGATTTTTGAAGCCTTAATGCTACCAGATTAAGTTTACTCCAACTATAGATGTTTTTTTTTTTTGCGTTTTAAAACTGATTTAATTTCAAGTTCTATATAAATGCATGGAATGTGAAAGCACATTTTAGCTTATAAACAACCATAGGCTAATAATTATTAGTCTGTAGATAACAATAGGTGGGAATTTAGTAGCGTTGCCGTGACAATGAAACGAAGCGAAAGCTTTTTCAGCCGTTCAACAAATAAATATTCCGGCAACCTTGTCTACGAGAAGTTTGACTCGGATGGAGTGGTCCCGGGTTCGAATCAAGGCTCGGGCATCAATTTACTTTCTCTCTCCTGTCCCTGTCCTTTCTTTGTGTGAATGTGTTGTTGTGCGGTAAATGGTTGCCTATCCTGTAAACTCGTCGCCATGGCATGTTGTGTACTGTGGAAGTAGGACCTCACACCAAAGTACGGTACAGTTATAAAAGTGAAGCATTGCACCCCACAAAAGTGAAGCAGTGTTGTTGTCTGGTGCCTAGCTGGCACCGGACAACACCAACAGCAAATAAATAGAAGATCTTGCAATAAAATGAATGGCAAACGTATCGCTTAAATTGCGACACGTTTTCCGTATGCCACAATAGCTATCTTTAGATTTGCTATTTAAAACATTGCTGATTAATCGAACGTATTGAAATTAAACGATCAATCACGTGATCTCACAATTTCCGAAACTCCCTATAACTAGTCGTAAATGTGACAGACATCCATAACAGGTATCAGCTATGAATCACTCCGAATAACCTCGGACGTGACAATGGGATCACGCGTGTGACCACGAGCCTCGAAACATTCTACGAACAGTCGTGAATGCATTAGACTCGTGCGCATGATCTCATTTTCCCAAGAACCAATTCAAAGTGACTAAGGATCTTATTGTTCCTGTGATTCTATGATCTCCTCAATGTACGTCAAAGGTCATCAGACCTAGATAGAATCAAAAGGCTGGGAGATGAAGGGGTTATGTGACAAACCAAAATTGCGAAAGTTCGAAGTTTTATTGTTGCAGTTGTTGCAGTTTTTTCGGTTGCTGGTTTTGTCGTTGAGTTGCATATGAAATTGGTTTAATGACATCTACTTTTTGATTTACCAAGTTTAATTTTCTTACCTGTATCCATTGCTCACCACTGCCCAGAATGTATTTTCAAAAAATGTAACATAGCTCCTTCATCCTCGAGACTCTTCAATTGTGATTACACAAATGGTGCTGCGACTTCAGAAATTGTATTAAATAGATTGCAAGGCCTGAATTGGCTTAATATTTCAAATTGACTGCATGGGTAATTTAATTTTTATGTAGAACATGGCAGAAGAGACTACCTTTTATGAGACCAAAAGTAGAAAAGTTACAGATCAACTTTCTTGAGAAATTTGTATAATTTCTCTTTTTTAAAGTGTCCCAATGTTTATGGTTAAGCAATATAACCAAATCATGACATTTCGAATACCCATAGAATTTGGTTAAAACTGCCATGAGAGGATTTATTTAATAACCAAAATATTTTCACCCTCATCTTCCCTAAGCTCCATCCTACATTCATTCATCACATTCTTTATACGAAATCCTCTACATTACCAGCGTGGAAATGAATGCCGCAGATGAGAGCCTTGTAGCAGTTATTCATCAATTTAATGAATTCCCAACTCCAGATAGACAACGTAGGCCGGCTACTTTCCCTCACCCACTCTGTCATTCCGAGAAAGATGATCTGCAATGTTGATCGGCTACAAGTCCGGAGCATGAGTAGGCTATCTGACTGGTCACTTCAGATTCGTCAGAGATGAGTCCACAAGCCGGGAGTCGCAGATGGTCCGTGTCTAAACAATAATAAATGGGCTTTTAACTCATCGTCTCTTCTCCCCCTGGCATGTTTCTATCGCCGGTTTTTGTGATAGATAATGTAGAAATGCTGATCGTTATTTTGAACATCACGGGGCATTAAATTTGCGACCAGATAGTAGAGTATATTTCGTTTCTAAATCTAATTTGCAGAAAATATTTCATGAACTTTTTTTTTGAGGGGAAGGGGAGGAGTAACAAATAATTTTTTCGAAACTCTTTTCAATAATTCATAGTCATAAAAATGTATTAAGAGAAGGTGGGGCAAAGTGAAATGGTGAAATATGTACTCTATTTTTAACACCTTCTATGTGATAATATTTTAACTATATAGTGACACATGTACTCTGTACAAAGTAAAATCGGAAAATTAAAGTATTTGGTAATACAACAATTTTCAAAAATTAGTGCTTTGTATTTGTATTTTGTTTTAAGCCAAAAATTATTTTTGGCATTATAAAATGAAAAAGTTTTAATTAATATTAAAATTTAAGTATTAATTGAGTTATTTTAAATGTTTTGTACAATAACTCGAATGTATGTGGAGCAAAGTGGATGGGAAAAAGTATAACTGCATTTCGTTTACTTATTTAATCAGTTACTTACTTATTTATTGGTTAATTTATCTATACTCATTCACTTAATAATTAACTGATTTATTCATTCATTTATTATTTAATTCACTGTGTTTAATTTTCCCATACATTAATAGATATATTTATTTTTATCTTTGTTCATTTGTTTAGTACTTCATTATCTATTCATTTATGCATTTATTCATTAATTTGGTCAAAAATATTTTGAATAATCAAATGAAAAACGTTTTACTGGTAAAATATTTTATTTTTTAATTTTACCCATGGAGTGAAAAGGGAAATTTTTTCATTTTGTTTCAAGGTGAATAATTACTGTCAAAAACGAAAAATAATGTTTCAATGCAAGTTTTATTATAAAGTACATTGTTCCTTCTTTACGTACTCTAATATCTTTAAACGAGCAATTCTTGTATATATATATATTTCGGATCTCGAAAACGGATCTAACGATTTTGATAAAATTTTGCATTTAGATAAAGTTTTAGTTTTTGAGTTCAGCTACATCGGCGTTTTTGCTGTAAAAACGCAAGTTTTCACAAAAAACCCCGTTTTCGTGCTTTCATTAAAAGTTTGACGCGAGCTTTCTTTCGCCACTTTCTTTATGATTACTCTTATTGTTACTGTTTCATAGCAACCACGTTTTATTATAACAAGGGATTTCATATTTAATCACATCAGCGCAAATTTAAATTTCTATGGTATTTGGCAAACGAGTTTTTGCAACACGGTAGAATTATCATTATTTTTTAAATTTAAAAGATATTGAACAAAATAAAGTTAGAATTGGGTGTGGGCCGCAGTAGTCCGATCGATTAGTAGTCGGACTCGTAACCGGAGAATCCCGGGCCGATCATATAGAGGAAGCCCAGCCGATCAAAGATCCACCGTCTTCATTAATGGTGGCTGGGGGACGTTAAAATTGTTCGTGGTCATAAAATTCTCCAAGTGAAACGATACCTCTGAGGGATGCTGGGCCAAGGGTTTGCTCGGCCCTTGGGCCTGGTTCAAAAATGAACAGAGCGCTCTTCAGAGCCCCATCCCGGTTAAACCACGAGTTGTGGTATGAACGGGGCGAAAATTGGAGTGTGAAATGAAGTAAAAGTCAAAACCAACTGGAACCAAATTCGTACTGGAGAACAGAGACTCTGCATCCATTCTCATCAACCTTTCCCGCGCCTTCGGCGCCAAATGAAATGAAATTGGGTGTGATTTTACGGTGAGCATGGATTAAATAGGGTTGTGTTTTTTAAAACAAATTTCGGCTGTTTTAAATGCGTAATTGCAACCAAAGGCTTAAAAATGCTTTTCAAGTTGATCTAAATAAGTACTTCGAATTTTAGAAAAAAACACGAGTTTACAAACCTCTTTTTTTTTAACCGAGTGGTCTCGGTCCCCAGGTACTATATATTTATTTATTTTTCGGATTTCGAAAACGGCTCTAACGATTTCGATAAAATTTTGTATTTAGATAGAGTCTTGGTTTCTGAGTTCATATACGTCGGCGTTTTTTCTGTAAAAACGCGAGTTTTCACAAAAAACCCCGTTTTTTTTTGTTCCTTCATTGAAAGTTTGAGAAGCTTTTATTTCGCCATTTTCTTTATGATTACTTTCATTGTTACTGTTTCCGTGGCGACCACGTTTTGTTATAACAATTGGATTTCATATTTAATCACATCAGCGCAAGTTCGAATTATGGTATTTGGCAACGTTAAATTGTTATTGTTTTTGAAATGTTAAAGCAAGACTTCACTAGATAACAAGCTGTTTCATTTATTCAAAAGCCATTGAATAAAAGCAGTGGTTATTGTCCACCGACATCTATTGAATTTTATGGTAACTTACAGTATATAAAAATCAGATTACTTTACTTTTCAAGTGCGATTTCAAAATTGAGTATAAAAGTGTTATAGTTAGTTTTAAAATACTTTTTTTCCTCCTCAAGAGTATTTAGTAAGATTTTTCAGGTAAAAAATCAATAAATATGAAACTCATTCTTAAAATATTAAGTTTCGAAACAAAATTACATCTAATATCTTTAGACGAGCAATTCCCTGTATATATATATTTCGGATCTCAAAAATGGCTCAAACGATTTTGATAAAATTTTGTATTTAGATAAAATTTTGGATTTTGTAGTCCGATCGGTAAGTCGCCGGACTCGTAACCGGAGGGTCCCGGGCCGATCATATAGAGGAAGCCCAGCTGATCAAAGATCCACAGTCTTCATAAATGATGGCTGGGGATGTTAAAAATGTTCGTGGTCATAAAATCCTTCAAGTGAAACGATACCTCAGGGGGATGCTGGGCCAAGGGTCTGCTCGGCCCTTGGGTCTGTTCAAAAATGAACAGAGCGCTTTTCAAGGCCCCATCCCGGTTAAACCACGAGTTGTGGTCTGTACGGGGGGAACCTTGGAATGTCAAGTGAAGTGAAAGTCAAAACCAACTGGACTAAATGCGTACTGGAGAACAGGGACTCTGCATATATTCTTATCAACCCCTCCCGCGCCTTCGGCGCCAAATGAAATGAAATTGGGTGTGATTTTACGGTGAGCATGGATTAACCCTTTGACGCAGAATTTGCATCAACGTATTTTTCATACTTTGTTCATTACTCTGCATTAATTTACGGTAAAATAAGGGGAAAATATTATATTTAGCATTTTAATAATTTTCTGGTTATGTAATACAGCACAGAGCAGTGGTGTTTCTTTCTGTGTAAAAGGTAAAATATTCATGGGAAATCAGTGTTTCGTTCAGTAGGACACCGGTGTCCCATTTTTACTTCAAAATGTTAAATAAGGTTGTGTTGTTTAAAACAAATTACGGCTGTTTTAAATGCGTAATTGCAACCAAAGGCTAAAAAATGCTTTTCAAGTTTATCTAAATAAGTACTTCGCATTTAAAAAAAAACACGAGTTTACAAACCTCTTTTTTTTTAACCGAGCGGGCTCGGTCCTCAGGTACTATAATGTTGGAAAATAAAATCCAATTTATTTGTTTTAAAAAAGATTACCTCTTTTAGCTATTTCACTTTGCTCTACATTTTCCTGCATAGCTAATCATGTATGTGACAGTTTTCCAATGTACAAAAAACCGCTTCCTGTTTTGAGCTTCCCAATTTAAAGGGTCGTTCAACTCAAAAATAATGATTGTAACATTTCAGAAATGCCTCGAAACTACTTTCAGTTGAAAGTGTGTTTAATCAGAGAATTTTCCAATATTGTTTTCAGTAATTTGATTTAAAATTTAATAGGGTAAAAGCACCAGTAGTCGGCCATTTAAAAGATCTTTTGTTGATCTTGACTAAATTAGAACTTTTAGCTATCAATGCAGCAATAGAAACAGAGTAAAACTTTAGAATGAACCTTTCTGACAGAGAATCACCTACTTGTTTCAGAAATTAAAAAAAATATATGTTAAAGTCCAAGCTGTTGTCACCACTAGTAAATGCTCCAGTAGTCGGCCACAGAATCATTTTAGCTGAAAAATAAGCAGAACCGCAGTCTTGGATGACGGGCACACCATTCAAAATGAAATGACTCATTACTAATTCAAAAAAAGTACCCAAAACTTAACTGCCACTGGTTGATGATTGAGGATAGGTACAGGAATGTGTGAATGCGTCATATCTGTTTTTGAATTAAAAATGTACTATTTATGAGGACTTTTATGTCATTGTGGCTGACTACTGGAGACTAGCCGACTACTGGAGCACTTACCCTACTTACTGCACAACTTATATAGGTAAGAAATCATTTACTTTAAAACTGCTAACACATTCAAAAAATAATGCACCCTTAATTATTCAAAGTTATTTTGAGTTGAAAATATATTATACCAGTTAACTATTCTACAAACTATAAATATATTTCGTAGTTGCTACGAAGACTGTTTTGAAATAAGACGAAAAGAGCTCAACCATACTTCAATATTTTTTTAATTATTATGATATTGTTTTGTTTATTTTAGTTATCCCTGTTATCTTTAAATAGAAATTCAATTCTATTTGAAATTATGCTAGTAAACGTTTAAAGTTATAAACTAAAGTTTTATAAGTTAAATAATCATTAAAGTCAAATATTTGATAGTAATATCCCCTATGTTGAATTTTTCATTTGTGTGGATTTAATTTGTTCAAAATATTTTTCATAGCAACAATACTCGATGCTTCATAAACTTAAATAAAAGAAAGGAAAAAAATAGAAGAGAGAAAGAAACGGCAAAATTACAGAAGCAAAATAAGTCAATACGTAATTTTCAATATGAAAAAATAATAAATAAAAATAAAAATAAATAAATAAATAAAAGACCTACCTCGCATTGTGAGGCCCAACACTTGCTAAAATGTAGGATGAACTTGCATTGATGTCTTCATTTTTAATAACCTCCGATTCCATTCCAAGAGCTCCGGCGCATTCTTCTGCAAGGAAAAAAAATCGTTAAAGCGTAAATCGTTTTTAAACTGCTCTTTTCGGTTTTGAAAAAGAGCTGTCATGCATAAAAGATATTGATTCATTTTGTGCCATAATAATGTGAGAAAATATAAATAATTTTTTATTTAAATACTTTACAGAATTGTAAACGATTAAAAAAATAACTGAAGAAAACTGTTAGCGACCTAAATGCTCCATCATTTCTTTTTTTGTAAATCTAGGTGCAACGCCTTTTATTTTTATCCGATTATCGTTTGCTGACGGGAATAAACAGTGAGATTTTTAAACTGAGCTCTTTTTTTTTTAAGAACGAGCATTCTTATCTATCACGTAACCTTGTTTATTTACATCGCTACTAATATTTTTTACATGCCTTCTGCGAAGAAAAATATATTCTTTATTTATACTACAATCCCACTTCATATTCTACTAACGGGTCACCGACAAAAACATTGCAGGATGCACACTAATAGCGCATTTTATAGTTGTCAAATGTTAACGTTTATGAATATTTCAATTTAACATTTAATTCCCCTTTCAATACGTTTTGAAGAAGAAATTTGTGAGATTAAGAAAATATAGCCACCAAATAATGTAAAAACTGAAGCAAGTACTCAGGGAGGATACTTTGTCACAAGACTAACTAGAAATGTAAAAAATTCTTGTCTAAATGTTTTCTAAATTATTTTGAACATTTAAAATTACTTCAATCACTTTTGAAATTTTTGAAAAAAAAAATGGCGTCACATCAAAACTTACAAAAAATTATTTTGTATCAAAGCTGAATGATTTGCAACAAACTGACATGCCTTTGTTGAATCCTTAAACCTGTACACCTTTATTGAAACAGAGACATGTGAATGACTCAGAAATGTAAAAAATATGGTAGCGTATTCCTTATGTCTTCTATATTGCTTTCATCAGCATAATTCTATTAGAAAAGACTATTAAATCTATTACATCAACAATTACTTAACAGAGCATCA
>JAXGGA010017754.1:0-23547 GCA_038373865.1 Uloborus plumipes | reverse complement strand
CTTTGATGTTGCTCTAACGGCGCAAAGAGTCTGTCAAGTCAAGTTGTTCCCATCGAGACATTTTTAGAAACTGACCTCGTAAAAACGCAATTTTAGGCTCTGTTTGGTCACGATTGGAGAAGAGGCGAATAGTTCGAGATTCCTTCCCTTCATCGAAAAATTTTCAAATGGACATTAATAAAGCGCATTTTTTGACTATTTTAGGTAGTAAGGCTATGGAAGGGGGCACCCACCTCTAAAATCCTTTTGAAATTCAAGTGCTATTGGCAAACTTTAGGCTATCCTTCATGACATTAGGAGAAAGATCAGAGTTCGGGAGATAACCCAAGAAAATAACTGTTAAAGCTTTCCTTTGGCGACATAAAAGCAGATTATTTCCTGCCGCCCTCGCCCGAAACATGTTCTTTACAAGAACATTTCAAAATATACCCACCGCCCCCTTATCGCCCAAAATATGTCCACCGCCCCCCTACTGCCGAAAATATGTCCACCGCCCCATAACATCTTCCCACCGCCCACAAGGGGGCGGTATCGCCCCTGTTGAGAACCACTGGTATAATACATGATCATATCAGTTGTTTTATTATAAAACATCAACTGAACTGCAGACTGAGCTTTTCATGTTCCAAGTACAGCTTCCTACTACTAATTTGCAATGCAAAAATAGTATTGATGTCTTTTCTTGTACTAGCAGTACAAAGCAAAACAAAACAAGAAAACTTTTAATTAGTGAAATTAATTTAAGAATGACTCGGAAAGCTGAAAACGTTGTGTAATACTAAGAACATTAAAATAAAAGCAACCAAAATAAAAATAAACTTTAATTAATGAAATCAATTTAAGAATGCTACAGTAAGCTGAAAATATTGTGTAACGCTTAGAATTAAAAATATTAAAACATATGGAGAAAAGTATAAAACTCTACGCATTTATTATGCATTTAATCCAAAAACTTCAATATGTGCGCTAGCCGAAGCTTCGGCCGAAGCTTCGGCCATTAGTTGGCCGAAGCTTCGGTATTCGGCGCTTCGGCCAAATGCCGCTTCGTTCCATCTCTACTTTTTAAGGCTGAGTATTTAAGGTTTTCTTGGCGGGGGATTTTTTTACAACACTGTTGTTTTTGGGGAGATAACAATAAGGGGAATAATAAAAAGCATTTTGAACCGTACCAAACAACACGGAGCTATGCTAATTTCAAATCCATAGTTTAGTTGAATATGTCAAAAGGATATAGCAAATGCAAGTGTTAAGTTGAAAACTTCGGAAAGTTATCTCCCACAACCCATCTACCCTTTATTAAGTGGAACTGTTCGCAAGTGCCAGACGCGGTTTTCACGGACGGACAGTAATAGTTTATGAAAAGGATCTACAGGGCCCCTCTTCGACAACTGGTAATTTTTCTCGCTCGTGAAGCTTCATATATTTCATTGAAAATAATATAAAAGGGTAATGAACAACATTTTTTTGCTAAGAAAATCACACACGTTTGTGTGATTGCTGAAGAAAAACATTTCGTCATTACCTATTGCTTTTTAACGAAATCTATGAACCGTCACGCGTGTGGGCTACTTCTTCGTGGAATAGCCCTATTAAATAATTTTCTCAACAGTTTAAATTATTATTTTTCAACAAATCAGATAATTTTAAAATCTACAATTTATCTTGCCATTGCTAAATTAACAAAGCAAAAAATTAACTAACTCATAATGCCCGTCACAAGTGGTTGACTTTGTACGTCACGCACGTGACGTATACAAATAAATTACATTTTAAGTAACAAAAATATTTAATGAAAATATTATTTTGTCAAGGAGTATATTTGTATCAAATGTAAAAAAAAATATGTTTATTCCTGTTTAGTACAAGATAAGCTGTAAGAGCCCTAGAAATCACTCGTTTTCAACTTGAAGAACTATATTTGGAATGAAGACACTAATTATTTATGGAAAAAAATTACAGCGTGTTAATTAACATCCCAAAAAGCAAATCTCTATTTTTAACAACAGCAGGCAAAAAGTCACTGTGAGCGGGTTCTTCGTGTAATAAAAGACTAGCTGTAGTTCGACCCGTTATTTCTCGAACACTTAAGATACCCCTAATAGCTCCGCACGAGAACGCCAAACACACCCTTTGGAATCTTCGAGTCTTCGAAAAGAGAATTCCGTGACATAACCGCTCGGAGACACACAGTGCATTCCGAGTGTAATTTACGACTGACGTAAAAAATCCTTTTCTCTTTTTTTTTCTGTGCTGACCATCTGACCTGTGGCGGAGGCCTTTGTGACCGAACTATGCGAGTGCCGTAATCCTCATTGGCCCGCTCCGCTTTATAGTGCAGTTATTATACATGCCGAACGGAATATAACGGTACAGAAAAAAAAAGGGCTCTGGAATAGCTTTCGTATCTTCTGTTCATGAATGGTTTTGGACAGCTTTATATGCGATTTTTCTGAGAAGGCAATTAAGTTGCTTGTTTTTTGACGTGCGGTTATTTTTTTTTTTTTTTTTTTGTCTATCACGAGAATGGAAACATATATTTTTTTTATTTTCCTTTCCATAAAGTTATTTACATAAATTTGTCGGTCCTCAATCTTATGCTAATTGCATGTAAGAAATATTTCAACCCACTTCATTGAAAATGGCTGCCAAAAAAAAAAAAAAAAAGTACCAGTTGTCAAAAAAGCGACCATGTGTGGATCCAGAAATTTTTCAAGGGGGAGGGGCGATGGATTTTTTTGTACTTACTTTTTGTTATGCACAAGGTTTACAAATATTGATCACAAAGGGTAAAGGATTTGGAGTTCAACTCCGAAACATTTTCGGGGAGTGCCTCAAACCTTCTTTCACGAAATCCCTTAAACACAGTATAAAATTGAATTTTTAGAACTTAAATATCGAAAAATTGCCGGTGAAGAGTCCCCCCGGGAGGGTTCGATCGCCCCCATCAACCTCCTTTGTATTCGCCCCTGTGTGTTTCCTTATTAGTTAAAAATCACACATTTCCAAAAATATTTTCGCTCGTTGCATGCCTGCATCTTTAAATTTAAAAAATCTGGTGTGAACATCCCACACTACTTCCTTTTACGTGTAAATTTCTTAGTAGATGTCTTAAGTGTTAAAATAGTGCTTGGAGTGAGCAAGATGAAAATTTAAACATTTACACCCTAGTTTGCCACGAAAAGTTGTAAAAAAAAAAAAAAAAAAAAAGATTTACAATGATTAATTTTCCAAACATCGCGGATTTTAACATCATTCAGTGGATTTTTCGCAAAATATCCAATAGCGCCAAATTGAACCCAAATTTAAAAATATTTTTCGCCAAATTGGCTTCAACACTTGGCAACCAAAAGCTTGGCGATATATCGCCAAGTGGTCGCGCCAATTCATATCACAAAAGTCTGCATTGAAATTAACATTGATTTACCCCAAAACAGGGGTAAAACACTCCCTTGGGAACATTCAAATGCAACCACAAGGGGAGGTGCACAGCTAGACCCTCCTCAGAGCCTACATACCAAACTAGAAGTTTCTACGGCGTATAGTTTTTGAGTTATGCGACATACATACGCACATAAATACATACCTACATACAGACGCCACGAGAAAACTCGTCATAATTAACTCGGGAATGGTTGAAAAGGATGTTTCGACTGGTTATATGTTGGTAGGTACATACGCACGTGCTGACAAGTCGAAAAAACTATTCAACATTCATTCAGGGGTGAATAAAATTGAAATTTAGACCCAAATTTGATTGAATTTTTTTTCGCGATCACAATACTTCCTTTACTACGTAAAAGGAAGTAATAAAAATGTTTTTGAAAAAAAAAAAAATTTGAACCGACTTCTGAACTTTACTCGGCAAGTGCTCTAAAAAGGAAAAATTGAAATAATTTTATTCTTTGAACACCATCGATACTACATTTAAACATACGTTTTGAAGTAGGCGCAAAAACTCATACGGTAAATAAAATCATACGAAACTATAATTTAACTACACATATAAATTTCAATGAATCCAGGTTCTTTAATCACATTCGTATGCACTACATTGACAACCACATATTTATGTAATGGTATAAATATTCAGCTCTTTATTTTCTCTGAAACATGTTGGCAAAATATAGTTAAACATCATATTTTTACCTATAGCTTTTGCACCGACTTCAAAACGTATGTTTAAATGTAGTATCGATGGTGTTCAAAGAATAAAATTATTTTTTACTTTTTAGAGCACTTGCCGAGTGAAGTTCAGAAGTTGTTTTTTTTTTTTTTTTTTCAAAAATATTTTTATTTTATTCTTTTTAGTGTAAATGTACTAGTAAGATAATGGTATGGTAGAGTAAAATTTTACAACTAATTTATATTTCAAGAAATTACCAGTCGCTTGTAATAAAAATACTACAGTGAACTCTCACTTATACGCCGCCTCATTTATGCGCCTTTTTCACTTATACGACGATTTTAAATGGTCCCAGCACATTCCATAGCAAAATAATGATAGTATCATTCGTTTATGCGTCGCTCTAAAGATAGATATTTCACTTATGCGCCGAATTTTCCCTAAAATGTATGAAAATTTACTTATTATCTTTAAAAAATAAGCATTTTTCTTTACTTTCCTCTTTAATCTTTCGCCTTTATTGCTCACGGAAGGCATTTTTTCCGCATGAACTAGATTTTGGAGAGGGACAATTATCTCTATTATACATCGTTTTAAAGTGAACAGTCTGTAATTAGGTATGCTACAACTTTCGTTTTCTCTTAATCATTGTAGTTACGTTACAGTAACTGCCAAACCGTAGTAATATGTCCCTTTTCTATAGAAACATTCTTATTCACTCTCTCATTAGAACCTATGTTGAGGTTTAGTCCTTTAAATAGGCTTGTTCACTTATACGTCTCTCTCACTTATGCGCCTTTTTCTGTTGGTCCCTAATGCAGGCGCATAAGTGAGAGTTCACTGTACGTACATGACCCGCTAATGAGTTTCATGTTTGATTCAGTTAAGCCTTCATTCAAAATTCTCATTATCATTATTATCACTGTTTCATATCAACCACGTTTTACAGCAATGGATTTCATATTTAATCATTTAGGACGAATCGTTTTAAATTTGAGCAAAAATTTGAAGATTTTTCCTCGATTTCTTCAGAATCCCTTTATCAAACCTTATGTAAATTATAACTCATGAAGCCCGAAAAATTAAGAATCTCTCGGTACCTGGTTCGACTTTTAGTTCGTTGGCGTTTCTGAGAAAGAAGCATTACAGAGATAGAAAGATACTCAGTTTTTAATATAAGTAGATACATAAAAATTTCAAAAAGACCATAGAAATGAATTTCGATATGTAATCCAGAGAAGCCTTACATTCAAATTGTCATTTTTACGATTATTGTGATCTCGATTTCTATTTCGATCGATTTCGTCAGGTTCCCGTTATCGAAGTCGGACCACGAGAGGATTGGGACCAATCGGAAGTGAAACCCTATCGAACAAAAAAAGAATTTTTGAAATCGGTTCAGGCGTCTTCGAGCAATCTTACAATACAAAAAAAAAAAAAAAAATCGCCGACGAATTGTGTAACATCTTCTTTTGTTGAAGTCGGTTAAAAATATATTCATTGAGCTTTTGTAGAGTATTACTAACAGAGAGTGGGTCATTTACTTTTTTGCTCTGCGTTTATACTTTTTAAAAGTATAAAAGCAGATGGTTACCAAAAGTGCAAAAGAGGCTACCATTTCTGCGACTCTGGTAGTCAATGGCTACTATTTAGGATATTGTGCTGACAGGGCCAACGAGAGGCCATGTCAACTTCGTCGGAAACTAGGCGCCGGTCTTTTGGAGAACCCAGTTTGGAGTCGGAATAGTAAATATTTCACAATTTTTATGTGAGAGGGTGGTCCGGTGATGAAACTGACAAGTGACCCACCTTGACTCTCGGCGGCCCTGTATTCTGAGAGACGCCGAGCCGCGCAGCTAGTTTCTCTATTAAAACGCTTCCTGGGAGCCCCACCATGAGTACCAACACATGTGTCAGAAGCAGGTCACAAAAGTACTGTTGGGCTTAGGCTGAGTTAACGGAAAAAAACTCAATTTTGGTAAAATTTTTTTATATCTTGATATTGAATTTTTAGTATTACCTCTCTCTTCACATAAACGCTTGAATTGTCAAACTGGCAATATTATTTAATCTTTCATGTAAGTCGTAGAAATACGAAAACATTAGATCTAATTTTAGGATTTCATTGAAAGTTAAATGGCAAATATATTGGAAGGTATAGAAAGGAATGTTTTACGAATAATTATGGAACACGAAAAGTAGTTACTTCATCATATACTTATCCACATAATGACTTTACCTAAAAACAAAGAGAAAAAGCTGATTTCGAATGAAATAATTCATTCTGCCGTTTTCATAAAATGTTTATATGTTCAAATTAGTGTATAAAAAGGGCAATGTACGTTGAAAATAAAATTAAATATTTCGTGTAATCTGAAATCTATGTATATTTTGACCCCCATTTCAAAAAGGACAAGTCGTATTCAAAAATATATTTAGGTTCATTCATTATATTAAGGTGAGGTGTTATGTGTTTCTTTATGAGCATTCAAAAGCTGAAGAAAGAAAGCCCTATCTTCGAGGGGAAAAAAAAATGTCGGGAGAAACCAGAAGACATATGTTTAAACCTTCCTCACATAAATGAGATTATATTTTTTAAAAAATATTTTAGCTCATAAGTAGAGCCCTGCAGGAACTAAATTTTAAATTTCTTTGGCAACGATGTAGGGTAGATAGACCAGTGAATGAACACTCAAGCAAATTTCAATTTCAGAAATTCATAGCGTCGTTAAAAATTGTAGCTTTTGTCACATGACAGCAAAAACACTTCAGATGACATACCTATGCTTAAAAAAAAAATTGGAGAGCATTTTTGGTTCTGCGTCAGGTTTTATGGGGATTAAAGCGAAAAAAAGTGCGCAAACCCAGTAGATGAACACCCTTACTAGTGGACAAATACAGCAGCTTCTAGCCAATTCTTTTTCTGGAAATGTGTTAAAAAAATACTTCAGTCGATTCACCTAGGAAAAACGTTTAAAAACCTTGTTTTTTCACGAAAAATACGAGGTGCTCATTTATTGAAAGTGTTCATTCACTTTTCGGTCTTCCCCATCTTTGAAAGAACAGCGAAAAATGGATTCAAGTTCTAAAATGTTACGGCAAAGCAAGGAACTGAATATTTTCTCTAATACCATTCTTATTTTCTTTTATTCCATGAATAATAATAGAGCTGAATTAAGAAAGTAATCCATGGTTTTTAACGATGATACAGATCATTTACTTAGATCAATTCCGAAACACTGGCTTTTCATAAATGTGATATTTTTATGAATTCGAGTAATAAAATCGTGATAGGCAGCGAGGCATTAAAGCCGCTTTCGTTTGCTAATTCAAGGTCTGTCTTCGCTTTAATTCTTCCTCGAAATCAAAGCTCTCAATCAACCCAGAAGAAAAATGTGACACGCAAATGCCTCCCAAGGTTAAGTCCTTTGTTGACATTTAAAAGTTGAGTGAATTTCGCTTGCCCGTCGAAGGAAGGAACATTGATAATTGACCAGCTATTTGGTGTATTGCATGTTTCTGCCGTAGCCCTGGCTTAGGGGGCGGTTTCTTACTGCTATATACCTGAGCTTTGCCTCAAAATTTTCGAGTTGTACCGTGCCAAGTGCGGTCGCTCGCTGTTGTTCTAATTTCACATTAGCTACCAGTTTTTGTTGGCTCTCTTTGCTCTTTAAGAGGATTTTTGCCTCTAGCTCGTTTAATTCCTATACCGTGCTGATGAGTGCATAATAAGCACGAAACTGCAGTCCATGGATGGAATAAACGAGCTGGCGGTGTATTGCATTGATTATTGAATTCGCTGTGCGATTTTTGATGCAATAGCTTTAACCCATTTGTGCCCAATTTTTTTTAACATTTTTTTTCAATTTTTATCTGCTTAAAACTCTTACTTGGAATGGTTTACATACATTTTAGGCTTAAAATAGGTCGCCGTTGCCATATTTATTAAGTTATTTAACGTCCTGTTTATGGGATATTTTGCAGATATGTGAGCAAAATACGACCTTACTTGACTTTACTTTTGCAGAGTAACATTAAAGAAGGCATCTGTGATCAATTTTAAGCAAATCATTTTAAAATAGTTTAATTTTATGCAAAATAAGTTCGCAAAAAAAACTTACTTTCTGTGGCTACCCATGATGGATCGTTGCTTGACTGATTTGTCTGAAAATAGCTGTCAATAAATAAAGTCTGATGTCCAAATAGTGGCTCTAACTAGTTTTCTCAAGAAGAAGGACTATTTAACTTGTGAAAAACAGCTTTAGTAAAAAGATATACCCATCACAGGTTTTTGTATGCAGTAACTAACAAGCGTCCCGTTTTTAGGCTACTGGGCATAAATTTGTTAATGAGGCACTACACTAACTACTTTCCGTGTTTATCATTGAGTAATTTACCATCACTATAAAAGCGGGGTTTGTGTCTGGAAGAAGTATGAAATCGTGAGAAACAAACTTTTGTCTAAGAGCTAGCAACGTTTTCGAGTGACAATGTGACGACTTCTGGCTCTTTAATACATCCTTCCCCATGCTCTTCTAAGCAGCATGAGGGGTATCTGGCGACCGAGAGGGGTTGCGTTTTTTTTTTTAACCATCCATCACATTTTTGCGAGTAAAAATAGGGATTTTTCAACCATTTTGGGGCAATGAGAAGCTCAAATCTCGTCGTAAAAAACTCATGTAGCATATCAATGGAAAGCTCTATTTTTTACCTTTACATGGTTTTTGAATTTTCAGAAATGAACATTCCCCCCCCCCAAAAAAAAAAATAATAAAAAATTTAAATGATCAAATATTTTTACGTATTAAACTATTTGCTAGTTAAACATTACAATTAAATTAACAGTTAAATATTGCCACTCATTCATGAGAATGAACAAAAAGTCTTAAAATACGCATAAAACTCACATTTTTCAAGAAAACAGAAGTGCCTTCTGAATTGAAGGATAAAAACAGCTATATGAAAAGAAAAAGTACTTTCAGGTAATTTGGAGGTGTTTGTGCAGCCTTCTCTAACGTAATAGAGACATTATGCCTCGTTGTAAGTTTTTCCCACGGTTGCCTAAACTTCGTGCCCAATTCCCTGCACAAAATGGCGCTTTTTTTTCTTTCACAAAGTATCAATTATTGACTGTGTCATGCTCGAGTAACCATTGCGGTGGCTACAATGTTTTTTCCTTTATCGAAAGGAAAGGTGAGGGAAATTACCCTTGATTTTATGCATTTCAAGGTCCTTAAATAAAGTGATGATTGTATTGACTTACTTTTCTTCGAGAAAATGCTAAATTTTTTATTGTAGATCGTTTAACGAATAAATAAGTGAAGGGCCAGGTGGAAAAAAGATGAAAGAGACCAAAAATCGATTTTGAGAAAAACGAAGAACAAAGTTTGATGTCTCGTAACTCCTTGTGTAATTCATAGAGTTTTCATGCACATTTTGGTCGATTCTCATCTCTCTCCCCCTTGGTGTTCTACCAGATGATATTACTCCTTTATAGCCGCTAGAAAGCGCTAATATCTCAAAATTGACGAAAAAGTGACTTTCATCTTTTTTCCCCCTGGCCCTTCAAGTTGTTTTTAAAGTGACCTAATTTTCCTGTTTTAAGTTTCTAGTTTTCTACCCACGTAATTTAAAATTGGTGTTGCATTTTAATATTTTTCTTGCAAGATTTTTTAAATGATTATTTTGTTGAAACATATTTCTGATATTTCAGTCTCAGATATTTCTGCTGTGATATCACTCAACATTTATTTACTTAGCATTTCCGAATTTCCTCTTAAAGCCCCACCCCATCTTTATCCGCACCAAATTAGTTTTTTAAAAAAAAAGCTTACAGTATGTTGTTGTGGCTGTGCGGGATCAAATCCGGCCCCAATTGAGTTTTCAAGATACAGAAAATCAATAGCGTCCATATCGTATGATTAATCGGCATGCTAAAAGATCCCTCTAGTACTCGCTTTTCATGGAGTATATCTTGGCAACGTCAAATTTCCAGTGAAGTTTCGCATCGAAATAGAACCCAGGTGCCTCCATCTGGTGGAGAAACTGAGCGTCAAAATTCTCGTGGCAATGGACTTTGCTAGTAGTGGTGCCGTATGAAAGAATGATTGTCGGTCTCTTGTAATGCACTTAGTCTTCATTTGGTTAGCAGCCAATACACAGCCGCGTTTGAAACAAGTTTGAAAAATCTAGAGTTTGTACACTCTTAAGCCCCGCCTCATTTTGTAAGTAAGGACTCTTCCACAAGTATCACAAACTCTCTTCTAGCTAACGAATGGTGAATTCGTTAAAAACAAGCTAATCTTTTTGGTGTACTGGTGGTAGGGTCCTTATAAAATGGAGCGTGATTTAAAAGTGTAAGACATTGAAACAAACCCATACAATCCTCACTATCAATTGTCACTACAAAAAGTTTAAAATCTAGCAACTAATTTGAGACTGAAGGGGTGCTTACGAACTTTTTGAGAATTAAACAATGTTATTGCAATCATTCTTCGCATTAAGAATTGATGAAATATGTTTTTTATGCCTTTTAATTCTCTTCTGTCTGCTATTTCTTTTGTAGTTGGACACAATTCCGTAATATAATAAAACCAGAATACGAAAATCATAGTTAAAATTTGAAAAATAAAGTTTTTCATCTGCTCAATTTGACATTGCTCTACGGTTTTTCCTCGAATCATTACTCTCCTCCAAACCTTCCTCATTTAGAATTCAAACTCTTTTGCAATTTTAATTTCTTCATTCGCTGTTTCTAAACAGAGATGACCATCCCTCCCAAACTTAGTGGCTCAAATTTACCCCCAAAATTTTTCACAACCCTCTTGTGATTTTTATTTTTACCCCTCTTTTTTACTTTATTTATTTCTTTAAATATATTTTTTTTAATTACAACTATTATTTTTCATATCGCACCCTTGCTACAAAAGTGCCACAACTCAAAAAATGACGTTTTCCAGGAATTGCAAAAAACTGTTCCCGGGCTGATTAGCCACATTTTAGTATGTTTGAATTTGTCAATATGAAGACCGATACATCTCGAACTATGAACGTTAGTTACGCACGTTACACTACGACGGCTGGACGATAACTCAAGATGTGTCATTTGAGTGGAAAGGGGGTCTATGCATCTTGATAACAACAAAACGCCATAACTGCCTTCTGGCGGCTGATTTTTCAATGCAACTTCTGGCTCTTTTGAAGATTGGTAGAGACGTGTAAACTACGTTTAATGCCGGTCATAACTCAAAAATTACAATTTTTGAGTTGTGGCACTTTTGTAGCAAGGGTGCTATATATATTATTAATTTTTTAAATGTTCGAATTATGCGCAGAATAGATCGCTTTTTTGCCCTTCCAGACATCCCAAGCACACACGCATACAAAAAAATAAATAATTTTTATCAATAATAAATCCTTAAATAATTTAAATTAAAACAAAAAATGAAATTAATTTAAATAAATAAATAACTTGGTTAAAAAAAATCCTTCCCAAAAATTTTGATGGCGCAACTTGCGCCATAATACCCCCCCCCCTGTAGGCACCCTTGATTCTAATTGACTTCACATTTTGATTTGAAAAAAAAGTCAGCATGATTTTAGGTTATTCGTAGTTTTTCTGTAATTTTTTTCTGATTTTGTTTCTTTCTTTTCATGTTCGTACATCTTCTGAGCAATGTTTGCAAAAGGTCAAGTTTAACCTGTATGACTAGGGAAGTTCAATATGAAGAAAAAGTGTTTGTTTAACTCCGAGAGGAGGAAGAATTCTTACAACAGATGCAGAGGGTTTGACAACTCTTAAGTGGTCAAACTGGTGTTCTTTGTTTCAAGAGATAAGAATAGTCTGTGTTATGAAATGGTCGGAATGGCACGTTGTTGGGAGAGCTATATATCGCTGAAAAGCAGGACTTTAGCATGAGTTGTTTCGACTTTTGGTATTTTCTTTCGTCAATTTTATTTAACTAGCTGCGTGGCCCGACTTTGTCCGGTCAATATTGAGAATAAAAGCTATGTCAAGTGACGAGTCGATATTTTACCGACAAGCAGCACAAAAAAATTAATCAAAAATCTTGAATCATCCCGTTGCAGGAAAAGCCTAAAAGCAAAAGTACGAATTTTATTTCTTCATAAAAAACATAGCAGCACCTTTTTCTCAACAATGACTTCCTTCACGAAAATCAATTTCTTTGAAGCTTGTGCAGACGATTTTAAAAATCAAATTTAACATTAATTTTTTCTTACTTAAAAACGCCTGTTTCTTTTTTCTGTGTGAAGTTAGTGGTTGGAAGTTTTCAAAACCTTTTGAAGGAAACCCGTCTAAAAGGTATTTTTCGCGATCTTTCTAATGAGACCAAAGTTGAGAAGACCTGGTTACTATTTCGGGTAGAAAGAGCAGTTTTAAGATACTTTTGAGTTCATAAATAGAAATTCGAACAGATCATACTTTTTTGTCTTTCGAAACCCCAAACGACCCTTCCCGGGTGGCTAAGTACCCCCAAGCTGTGGATTTGTATAGGGAACATACGCACGCACATATTCTCTGTTTTATTTATACAGATTTGAAGGGTTTGCTGCAAAAAGGAGATAACTCCATTTTCAATGTCTTCAAAATGTCTGTCTATTAGAACTTGAAATAAAGGTCACCTTTTTTGTTCTAATATTTTAGAAAATCCTCTTGTATACTTCTCAGTACGGTTATACTAGAGGATTCATAAAACTTAAAGGAACTTTTAGAATGCGATTTTCTGCTATAAGCTTTAATGCAGACATTATGAAGACATTGAAAATGGAGTTATCTCCTTTTTGCAGCAAGCCCTTCATTTGCTGCTTCAGCTTGTTTTTGAGGGAGAGGCAACGAATTAAAATAACTTGCTTTATGGTCTCTTTGTCTTTCCCTGTTTTTTTTTTTTTTTTTTTTTTCAGAAATTAGTTGTTTGTTCTGTAACTCTTTTGCTTGAATTGAAAAAGCATTGCTTATAACAATAAAAATTCGTTATTAAATCATGCAACTGTTGTGAATTTGAAACGTCTACCTGAATCTGGACATGTGAACTTCATTAAAAGAAAATACCAATGAAAAAGGAAATTATATTTTGTTGCTTATCAAAACACAGGAGTCAAGCAATTTAAGTCAAAAAACTTTTTACTTTTAGTCTTTATTAATTATGTATATGTATGAAATTTTAAGGCAAACTTTGTCAGATTGTCCCACACGCACCTCGTGAATTGCCCGCTTGGGGAAAACAGAGTCTGTAGTATAAAATCTGTACTACATTTTTGTTTATTTAAATATCTCCGTTCATATGCATTTTCAAAAATCTAAAAGTAGAAAGTCTCAAATTCTCGAAAAGCGCGTGGGGGGATTTTTAACCCTTTCAGACGGAACTATGAAATAGTTAACCAAATGTGTTGAAATTTAGTAGGAAGAGTACTATATATATGGCTAAAATTATCTTACAAACTAAAATTTAAGTTTGTAGGTGAAAAATTAAGAAGTTATGATGCGTCACATTTTTACATCTATATTTTGAAATGCATATTTCAATCATAAAAACGACAAAACATCATTCAAGCTTCTTATTAAAATACTGTGTCAATTAAACATAATTAGGCATTTGAAATTATAAACAAAAATAAATATGTAATTTTTAAAAAGTCAGAAAAAAGTTTTATTTTGCAGCGAGCGTGCATGGGTGGAAAAATAACCCAATCCCAGTCTTCCAATCCATTTTTGGGAATGTTGTCCAATTCCAAAAGCATGTATTTTCGCTTAGATAAAACTAAGCAGATTGTAAAGTGTCAACTACAAAAAAAAAAAAGTAATTTAATCAATTATTAAATGACTAGCTGATGTGCCCGGCGTCGCACGGGTTTAAATGCAACATGCCAAATCCAAGAAAATAAATATATGACTTTCAACTAAGCCCAGTAGAATCATATTTCTTAAAGCTATTTTTTGTGATCATGCGGTAGATTACTTGGGGGTGAAGAAGAACGTGAAATCAAACTTAAATGCGTTATTTATTTTATCCGTGTGATTTTCCAAAAAATCATTTTCCATTTTCTAAGTGTTGCCAATATCAATTCTCTTTTTATTTAACCCGGTATTGATTACACAGCCCAACAAAAAAAACCTTTTTGAAAACTTTTTTAATTTTAATAGCTGATCTTGATAGATTTTTATGTGCTGAATCCAAATCTGCTTGTAGTTTTTATGTATCACCCTTAGTTTCCAAGCAAAATGTATTTTATTATATAGTCTAATACCCATTTACAGTATATAGGGAAATCAATGAAACACTGTAGAATCGTAAAAATGGTTTGTATTTACAGTAAAATACTTGGAATAGTAATTTTATGTGATGATACAAGGTTCACTTGTCAACTGGAATTGCTTTATATTTTCTTTCCCTTTTTTCCTTGAAGCTTCTTGTGTAGCTTTTCCTGCGATGAATAGCTTGCTGAACTTCCCGGTGAAGTGACCAACAGTAATCCCCCATCATGTTGTAGCATGTGTTTCAGCAGTGCTGCCAACATCATCTTTGTTCATTAGACCTATTTTTTCATGTTATCTTAACTATGAAAAAGCTGTTAAATTCTAAAAATGTTTCTTTATTTCATGAATGTAACTATAAAATGTGAATAAATGGTGGGTGATACAACTTTTTAAGCATCATATTTGGATTCAGCAACCTAAACAACATAAGAATAAGGTATTTTCATTAAAAAAGTTTTTTCATCGTTGGCCTGTGTTATTGGCACAGATGAATCTAAAAATCCTAAGAAAGCAATAAATTTCATTCCAGAGAAGCCTTGGTTCACATTTTCATTATGATCACTATTAATATTGTTGTCGCCAGGCCACAAATTTTTGCAGCAATGGGCAAAAATTTAATCATTTAAAGGGAAAACTATATGAAATTTACGATTTTCCATAATAACTTTTTTAAACTAAGCTTTTTAGAAATAAATTATAGCTTATCCTGCTCCCTGTTACTGTAGCTATTTACGGTGAAAAAATGGTTAAAATCGGTCCAGTAGTTTGGAAGATTACCCCGGACATACACACAAAAAGTAGTCATTTATGTATATAGATTAGTACCGGAATTGAAAGTTCATGTCCGGTATACCGGACACCACGTCTGAAATTATTAACTTTCCTGAAAGTTTTCTTTTCAAAGAAAAACAGAAACCTCAATGAGCGCACTCTCATTTTTACTTTCTTCTATATCTAATATATAGAAGAAAGTATTGGTTTCGTGAAAATTTTCGAATGTCGAATTTTGACGGATTTGCACGTTTTGAGGTGCGCTGAGTCCATTTCGACCATTTTTGGAAAATGTCTGTCTGTGTGTCTGTCTGTGTGTCTGTCTGTCTGTGTGTGAGTCTGTATGTGTGTGACCAGTTTTTGTGGCCGCGCTAGAGCAAAAACTACTGCATGAAATCGAACAAAAATTTTTGCACATATGTACCACCATGTGAACTGGTGCACCTGACTTTGTTTAGCGAATTCCTCCAAGGGGGGTGGAGCAATCGCACGTGCTCTGCGCGGGGGTGATTGCTATATCTCAGGAAGTAACCGGCGGAATCAAACGAAAATTGGTCCATAGGTAGACCCTACTGAGTACAGGTGCTGATTTAATTTGTTTGTCAATATCTTGAAGGGGGGTGGAGCAATCGCACGTGTTCTGCGCGGGGGTGATTGCTATATCTCAAGAAGTAATCGGCGGAATCAAACGAAAATTGGTTTGTAGGTAGACCCTACTGAGTACAGGAGCTGATTCAATTTGTTTGTCAATATCTCGAAGGGGGGTGGAGCAATCGCACGTGTTCTGCGCGGGGGTGACTGCTATATCTCAGGAAGTTACCGGCGGAATCAAACGAAAATTGGTCCATAGGTAGACCCTACTGAGTACAGGTGTTGATTTGATTTGTTTGTCAATATCTCGAAGGGGGGTGGAGCAATCGCACGTGTTCTGCGTGGGGGTGACTGCTATATCTCAGAAAGTAACCGGCAGAATCAAACGAAAATAGGTTCATAGGTAGACCCTATTGAGTACAAAAGCTGATTCAATTTGTGTGTCAATATCTCAAAGGGGGGTGGAGCAATCAAAAGTGCTTATTTTGTCATTGCACCTACTGTATCTCGGGAAATATTGCTGCGATTTGAATGAAATTTGGAATAACACTAACTCATTCTGGAAGCAAGCATCGATTAAATTTTGGCGCCAATCGCCCCAGGGGGAGGGTGGGGTGATTTTTGCGCTTAGTCAACAATGCGAAAAATTAATTCATTAAAAAATCGCTTTCACGCTATTTAATTATCAAAACAGCTGAAAACTTTCAATGATTTGAAATTTTTAACTATTGCCAATTTCTTTTTACTAAAAATAAAATGTTTGCAATTAATCTAAACAAGGCTTTTGCAATGATTTCCAATTTCGCTCATTGATTCTGCATTTGCCGGGTTATTACGATAATTGGGAAATTGGAGCTGCTGTCTCCAATTATTCTGGCGAGTACGTATTTTATTTTGTAACCGGAATTCATAAGATAGATATAGAAGAAAGTTTCGTGACGGCCACGACAGCTAGTTAATTTCGGTATCGCATGCTATCTTCGCTAAGTGACTAGAATTTCCCATTCCGTCTCGAGTTATCACCTACCAACTGCCCTTGATCCCAGTCATAGACACCATCCAGTGTGGGTGTAATAGAAACCAGAGGTGGAAACGAGAGCTGCCTGAAAAATACCGCGCGGGGCCTATGTGGGCCTGTAGGCCAGCTCACATCCTACACGCCTCTCGTGAGGAGAGAGAGAGCCAGGTGTGGGTTTCGAGAAATGTTGTCTATGCACTCCGCCCTTGATGGTATAGCTCGTCGTACCTTACCAGGCACGGCTATCTGTCGCGAAATCTCGAGAATGGGCTGTTTTATTTGGTCGCCATCTCGACAATTCGGTAATTATTGACACGCGTGTTGGGTCAGTGCACGGGGTGGGCGGGAGTGATGCATTTAGTTGCGTCATCGTGATAGTGAGAGTTCTGATTTTGGAAAGGGAAATCTTGTCGGATTTTGTAGTCGGGGCTTGATTATGTCTCAGGTCGATTAGGAATGGGACTGGGGCTCCATCTTCTTAAGCGGCCCTCATTTTTACTTTCTTCTATATCTAATATATAGAAGAAAGTATTGGTTTCGTGAAAATTTTCGAATGTCGAATTTTGACGGATTTGCACGTTTTGAGGTGCGCTGAGTCCATTTCGACCATTTTTAGAAAATGTCTGTCTGTCTGTCTGTCTGTGTGTGTGTGAGTCTGTATGTGTGTGACCAGTTTTTGTGGCCGCGCTAGAGCAAAAACTACTGAATGAAATCGAACAAAAATTTTTTCACATATGTACCACCATGTGAACTGGTGCACCTGACTTTTTTTAGCGAATTCCTCCAAGGGGGATGGAGCAATCGCACGTGTTCTGCGCGGGGGTGATTGCTATATCTCAGGAAGTAACTGGCGGAATCAAACGAAAATTGGTCCATAGATAGACCCTACTGAGTACAGGTGCTGATTCAATTTGTTTGTCAATATCTCCAAGGGGGGTGGAGCAATCGCACGTGTTCTGCGCAGGGGTGATTGCTATATCTCAGGAAGTAACCGGCGGAATCAAACGAAAATTGGTCCATAGGTAGACCCTACTGAGTACAGGTGCTGATTCAATTTGTTTGTCAATATCTTGAAGGGGGGTGGAGCAATCGCACGTGTTCTGCGCGGGGGTGACTGCTATATCTCAGGAAGTAACCGGCGGAATCAAACGAAAATTAGTCCATAGGTAGACCCTATTGAGTACAGGTGCTGATTCAATTTGTGTGTCAATATCTCAAAGGGGGGTGGAGCAATCAAAAGTGCTTATTTTGTCACTGCACCTACTGTATCTCGGGAAATATTGCTGCGATTTGAATGAAATTTGGAATAACACTAACCCAATATGGAAGCAAGCATCGATTAAATTTTGGCGCCAATCGCCCCAGGGGGAGGGTGGGGTGATTTTTGCGCTTAGTCAACAATGCGAAAAATTACTTCATTAAAAAATCGCTTTCACGCTATTTAATTATCAAAACAGCTGAAAACTTTCAATGATTTGAAATTTTTAACTGTTGCCAATTTCTTTTTACTAACAAACAAAATGTTTGCAATTTATCTAAACAAGGCTTTTGCAATGATTTCCAATTTCGCTCATTGATTCTGCATTTGCAGGGTTATTACGATAATTGGGAAATTGGCGCTGTCTCCAACTACTCGGGCGAGTACGTATTTTATTTTGTAACCGGAATTCATAAGATAGATATAGAAGAAAGTTTCGTGACGGCCACGACAGCTAGTTTAAAATAGTTACACAGCGTTAAAGAATTATGTATTTCTAAGGGCGCTTTTCCACTTGACGACACGACAACGACGAAAGTCGGACGGTAATACTGCAACGATAAGTACGGTGTCGTATCGTCTACAGCACTGCTTTTCCACTCAAACGATATCGTTTCCCCGAAAGGGTCATTTTCCACCGAATTTCATTTCGAAACATCACTGTATTCGCACGTATATTAGTATAGCTGCTCAATTTAACAGATTACAACTACTATATTTGCTTTACCTCATGATAAAAAGAAAACAAATTAAGAGGCGGTATTGGGTGCACGATATTTTTAAAGAAAGTTACATTTTAGGCGAGTTTTATACACTTTTCAAGAAATTGCGAAAAGATTAGAAGTGATTTTAAATATTTTTACTAAATTTACAAAGAATAGTAAAAATTTAAAATCTGGAGAAGGTTATTTAACACAAGTAGTTTAATCTAAAGTGATTTAGTTTAATCTAAAGTGAGTAGTTTAATCTAAATATATTTTTATAGTTACGAACAATGCTCTTTGAACTTACCTGTTTCTTTCTTGTTTGTAGAAGTTTTGCCGTCATATTCCTCATCTAAAAATCTAAAAACTTCTTCCCGGGCTTTTTCTCTGTGAATTTTGTTTTTGTATAAAATATTTCGCTTATCCCATAGACACGGTCTCTGCTCAATTAATTCATACAAAACAGACACGTCAAACTTGAATGCCATGACTACTGTGTTGCTCATCGAAGAAAGTTCAGAATGAAAATTTAATCTTTTTTGAAGCATTAAAAATCGTCTGCGCTACAATTAATGAAACAAAGTATAAAATAAAATGATTCAAATCTTTTATTGCTACATCTTTTATCAATCGTCTGCAAATTGAAGCTTATATTTTATTAATGCAGAGATGTCGAATTTAAACGCCATTGCTTTCGTTCGAAGAAAGTAAACAGATGGATGAATATCGTCCCGATTTTAAAGGCGAGACTGAAGCCATCCGACACGAATGGGACGACAAACGATAGCGTTCGGTCGGAGACTGCACAATCGTCCTGGAATCGGGAGATGGAAAAGCGCATAGCATATTTTAATGCATTTTGCGTGCTCCAATGTCGGATGACGACAATCGCTTACGATTTATCGTTGCCGTGTCGGTAAGTGGAAAAGCGCCCTAAGAGAAAATAATGATTTACTAATTGGAAAGAAAAACGCTTTGGGAAACTTAATTGGTGTTTCTCATATTAAGTTCATTTTATGGAAGATAACAAGATTCATTTTTTAGATATATAGCTATGAAACTCTTAAGCTAAAATGAATATAAAAAAGCAGTATCAGTGCTAGACACATTTCATACTGTGCGACTGCATACTGCCGAGAGAACTATATACAATGATCCGCAAAAGGGGCTAGCATCAACACTGCGAAACAGTTAAAAGATCATTTTTCGTTGACATAAAAAGGTAAAACGCAGAGTGGGGCCTTCCAGGGGTGCCCATCCCCCCCAAGCTCAATGGCGCAAATCCCCCTCCCCCCCCCATTTTTGTGCTTTTTAATTTTTTTAACCCCTCTTTTTTAATTTTATTTATTTTTTTAAATATTACTCATTTATTTTTTTAAATTACAACCAATTTTTTTTATGTATTAATTTTTCAAAAGTACTAATTATGCGCAGAATAGAATCGCTTTTTTTCACTTCCTGACATTCCAAGCACACACACACACACACACAAATAAATCATAACAAAGGAATAATTTAAATTAAAAAAAAATGTAGTGAATACTTTAAATTAAAAAAAATCAGTAAATAATTTAAATTAAAAAAAAATAATAAATTAGTTTAATAAATAAATTAGTTTTAAAAAATCCCGCCAAAAAAGTCTGATGGCTCAACTTGCGCCATAATCCCCCCCCCCCCTGTGGGCACCACTGGGGCCTTCAAAGTACTGTCGGCCTTGGGCCTCACTTTTAGTTAGTCGGGTCCTGATTGTAGTTGATCGAGTATTTTCCTTTATAAGGTTAGGTTGGCGTCAACAGACTGAAAACGTATGTAGTATATACTCGAGCGGTTTCCCCTTTGCCTCGTTGTTGTCTTGTGCCAGACAGGCTGCCAATTTGGGGTGCGCGGCTTCACTCTTCCAACTGTACTGTCATTTGGTGAGAAGTCCGGCTTCCACAGTACACACATGCCACAGCGACCCATTTTGGGGGTCGACATTTCATTTCATTTCACACTCTCCAGGGTCCCCCGTACCTACCACAGCTTCGTGGTTTAACCGGGATAGGGCCCTGAAGAGCGCTCTGTTCTTAATTTTGAACCAGAACCTAGGGTCGAGCAAACCCTAGGGCCCAGCACCCCCAGAGGTATCGTTTCACTTGGAGGACTTTGTGACCACGACATTTTTAACGCCTCCCAGCCACCATTAATCAAGGCGGTGGATCTTTGATCGGCTGGGATCGAACCCGGGTCCCTCCGGACACGAGTCCGATGCCTTACCGATCGGGCCACCACGGCCCTTTGGGGGTCGACAGTGATTCACAGCACAAAAACACAAAGACAGGACAAGGATACGAAAGAGAAAGTACATCCATGTTCCAGCCGGGATTCGAACCCGAAACCCCCTCATCTGCAGTCAGATCTGTCTGACCACCAGAGAAGGTGGCCAGCACAAGTGTTTATTTACAATAAAATTTTAATAAAGTTGTTTATTACAATAAAATTTTAAAATTTAATATATTTTAATTATAAATTTTAATTCAATAAAGTGTTTATTTACAAATTTTGTTTATTCACAAGTGTTTATTTAACTTTAAGTGCTAAAAAGGTTGACACGGTGCTTCAGTTCTCAATACGGTCAGTTCGAATTAAATCATTTCAATTTCTTTTCGACAACGGGATAGCACCTTTTTGCCTTAAAAATAACAAAAAGAAGAGATTATGCGAAAAGTACGTTATTAAAATTAAAAAAAAAAAAAGCAGTAACTACAAGAAAATCTCAAGGAAACGGAGATTCCTTTAACTTTTCTAGTGACGATAAAGATTCTTTCTCAACATTAACACCGTTATTTAAGAAGAATCTGTATCGTTATCGGAAACATTTGTGGAATTCCGGTTTACTGTGAATTTTCTGGTAATGCATCAAAGGAAAAGAGAAGATTAAGCATCATTTTTTTTTTCCAAATGCAATTTTGCATTGCTGTCTCCAAATTTGCCGAATCATCAAACAAAAATTGCCGAGTAAGGAACTTGTTTATTGATTCCTATGCCCTCCCATCGAGGCTCACCTAAACTCCGCACTGGTGTGACTGGATCCAGTAACTTGACTGTTAGTTCAGGCCAAATTCAGCCTTGACAAAACAAAAGAGTATTTTAGCCCCTCCCCCCCCCCCCCACTCAAAAAAAAAGAGAGAAAAGAGTTGAAATAAAAGTGTCTGTTTCCCGTTCTACTGAAACGAAACTAAATCAGAGTTTCTTACATTTTCATGCTTTCCCACTCTCCCACTTCAAAAAATAAATGCATGTGGAAACTGAACCTGAAATCTTTAGTCTCCATTTTAAGCATGATTCAAAGTTTTTTTTTCCCTTTTACCGAAAATTCTAAACATATTTTCACTTTATATTTTGAAGACCAAAATAGATTTCACATTGTTTTATCAGCTCCTTAAAAATATATTTGAAGTTTGTCCTCCAGATGAAACGATTTTCCTGCTCAACAGATGCTCCTGTCAATGTTCGTGCCATCGAAAAGGATTGCCTCGTGGCATTGAAGTTAAACGACCTTTACGTCACTCAGCTTTCGTTTTGAGGCTTTGAGACTGAAATATTTCCGCGTTTCATAAATATTTTTTCGAAAAGAGACATTAAGTAATTTTGAATCTATATATTTTGAGAATAATAATAATAAAGATGGAAACCTATTTGTCAAAAAGTATTTTGCTCTGTATCAGATTCTTTCATAAAACCATTTTTAAGCTGTTTTATTGGGATATTTGGTTATGATATTTTCACAAGTGTTTGTTAAACTTTAAGTGTTGAAAAGGTTGACACGATGCTTCAGTTCTCAATACGTCAGTTCAAATTTAATCATTTCAATTTCTTTTCGAAAACGGGTAAGTATACTATCGAATTACAATATCTAGGTATAGTATCACTTGAACTTTTTATCTTTAGAACAAACTAAACTGAATAAATGCATTTTAAGGAGTTTAAAATTGCATTTGACTGTTTAATGACCTCTTCATTTGCGTACTGATTTTTAGAAGCTACATGGAATTTCTGATATCAGCTGATACCTCAGAGAAATTAGGGTTTCAACTTCAAATCTTCCCTGTTCGTTTCTTTTGAACTTTTATCAGGTTTTTTTTTTTATTCTGATCCTCCTTTAGGAGAGTAGTTGCTTGTTTCTCAGAAATTGAAGTCGAGTCTCGTTTTCTTCTATTACTTTTCGAAGAAAGTGCCAAGTTCAATTTTAATCATCTTATATTCCTTTCCTGAAAATTTTATACACACTCATTTCATATCTCTTTTAATTCATAAGAGTCGCCGAATTTTAATATTTACACGAAATGAGGTTGATTTTGGGTCCCCTCTATTTGTTTATTATACAAACTAAACAAATACTTTCAGAATTCATGTCTCCTTTCTCAAATTGATAACCTTTGGTACCTACGATCACTGTCCGTTTTTGAGAATTTTATTTATGCGCAGCAAATATGTAATTCATTTGAGTGAATATATTACTGATGTCATTTTCTCTCTTTTCTTCAATCTCGAAAAATGCATGTTGATAAAAAAAAATAGTGGTAGCGTTCTTAAGTTCTAAAGAAATAAAGACATCGTGATGATAAATAAATGCAGACGAGGATCTTGTTTTACTGCCATTTATTCTACTATTTTATGTTTAATTATTCCTCCAAGATTTCGTCTTAAACTCCACACTTAATGGTAGGAAAACTATTAAGTTCATAACATGAGCAAAAAAAACATTACGTTAAACAGTCAAGTGTTTTAATGGTGTAAATGCTAGTTTCAAAAGAAGCGAAGCAT
>JAXGGA010017753.1:0-23548 GCA_038373865.1 Uloborus plumipes | reverse complement strand
TATTTTTATACTAATTTCCGTTTAAAGTTTAAACGCAAAACAAACGTCGGTAGCTGAGCTGCAATCATCAGGAAAATATGCGCGTTATTTAAGAAGGCTCTTTAACTGAAGGCAAAAATTGTCAATTGTCACGTGGTTTTACAAGATTCCCACGTAAGATGGTCACCCTACGACGCATTCCCTTAAAAGGTTGCACCAGACCAGGGTTGGGGGAATAGTGAGGGTTGCCCATACTATTGAAGAAAGGAGTTTTGCCGACAGGCGAGGAAATGAGGGAAAAAGACAGGTCTGTGACGTAGGTGCGGAAGCATGTTCTCGGATTAGAGATGCAAAAAACCCGTAGTTTTTGAGAGCCGGGAAAAAACCCGGGAAGCTTGGGGAATAAACCCGGAATTTTGGGGAACATTGGGAATTTTGAATGTAAACAAACATAGTAATTTTTTACATAGTTGTTATGCCTAATGTATGAGTAAAAAATAAAGACTTCTTCATTATTTGAGTTAAAAATGCAACAACTTTCAAAACAGTACTGTTATTAAGTGTCACCACCTTTGGAGCTCTTAAAAAAAGAGAGAGAGAGAGAGAAAAAATATATGCTGAAAAAAACATTTTTAATTTGATAAAAACCACTCAAACAGACCTGTCTATTGGAACAAAGTAAATAACGTGATGTTTTAAAGGAGGTTAAGTATATGACATACACTGAAAAAACTTTTAGGTTAGTTATCTAAAAAAATTATGTTAGTTACATAAAATACTAAACATTTTATTAAAAAAAAAAAACCAACAATTAACAAGTGGATAAGCAATTAGTTGCACTTTTAGAAAGCAAACTCTACAAACCATTTTAATTTGAATGAATTATACCCCGTGACAAAACAAACTCAAGATAGGGTGGCCTCTTTCACTTATTATTTACAAATAATTTTCTGATAAGCAATTCCATGTACTGGCAAAACATAACTATAGGAAATATCTTTTGAATGTATCTAATTACAGTAATAAATACAAATTTCAAAACCAGAATTTCTTAACACTTTGAAAATTCCCAAAACTCCCTGGAATTTTCAAAATTCCCTGACCAAAAAACCCGGTTTTATCCCGGGAATAAACTGGGTTTTTCCCACCCATTGCATCTCTATCTCGGATGCAGCTAGGTTTAAACGTTATTCGCGTCTTCGATTTTAATTTTTCAGCAGGCCCCTCGTTCAGCAGGCCCATTGAACGAGCACTCAGGGCCCGTGTCCCCACGGCTTGAAATTTCTAGGAGGCAAGAAAAATTTTCGGAAATATTCCAAGATATTAAAAAAAAAAGTATCAAAGTACTGCTATTATTATTTTTTCTTTGTTCTTTCCTATTCCTTTTTTTAAATTTATATTTTTTAAGTGTGTGTGGTGGGGGGGGGGGTGCCCTTCATATTTTTCAAATCTTTACTGTGATTCTTGCATAACCCTTCCTTTAAAAGAGAAGCAAAACCAAAATCAGCTAACGCATAAATTTTCAGAAAGATAATTGAAAAAAAGAAGAAAAAGCATAGTTTCGTATGTAGCAAATGCACCCACAGCTCGATCATAGCATCCTAAAACTGCAGTTTCGCCCTTATTATGGGCTCCTCAGTTAGGAATAGCCAATGATCGAGCCGGAGACAAATATCCTCTTATTGTAGCTAAGATAGCCAACAAACTGGTAGATAAAGTGAATTTATCTTACCAGCGAGCTTCCGCAAACTATGGTGCGGATCAACTCGAAATTTGAAGGCTAAAGCTGGGTAATGTGCAATGAGTTACCGCCCGTAAGCCAGAGCTGAGGCAGAACTGTAGCAAATGCACCCACAGCTCGATCATAGCATCCTAAGACTGCAGTTTCGCCCTTAAGGTAAGATAAATTCACTTTATCTACCAGTTTGTTGGCTATCTTAGCTACAATAAGAGGATTTTTGCCCACGGCTCGATCATTGGCTGTTCCTAATTGAGGAGGCCATAATAAGGGCGAAACTGCAGTTTTAGGATGCTATGATCGAGCTGTGGGTTTTGCTACAATTCTGCCTCAGCCCTGGCTTACGGACGATACCTCATTGCACATAGTTTCGTATACCATTTTAAATGTTTTTTTTTAAATTACTCATACCATAAATCTGGGCTACCGATATCATAGGTCTATTCTATTAAATGACCATAGGTTTGGGCTTCCTGAAAATATTTGGTCACTTTAAATTGTTATTAAAGCGATAGAAAAACCTACAGATAAAGTTTATTATGTAATCAAGCGTAAAAAAACACTTAGTTTTTGTCTCAATAAAAAGTAAATTATTGAAATTTAAATAGTTCGAAATGAGAGGGGGGGGGGGGTAAATGACTTTAAACGTGTATTCGGCACATGCAAATATTTTATTATCTGTTCTTATTTGCTCCATTTATTTGTTTAGAGATATATATTTTGAATTATTATTGTTAAAGCAACCGAAAATTTCACTGAAATTTCCTGCTATTTTTTAAAGGAAGTCGTTCATTGCTTGTTCTGAGATACTTTGAACCCCTGGTTCATCCAAAAATATATTCAAGCAAAGGATACAACGACTCAAGTATTAACTTCAAAGATTTTATTTTTCGAACAACAACTTTTTTTTCAATGTGAGATGAGATCTGTTAAGTTTTAGATATCTGCGCGTTTTTAATATTTGCATTGCCACTTTTTATTTTAAGAATTATTTTTGTGGCTACTCTTAATCTTTCAAATAACTTTCAAACTTAACATCCTCCCACCTTTTGATTATGCATTATAATCAAAACCTTAAATTCATTGCCAAAACATTATAATAAATACGCCAAACAATCACGGGACGCGGGAGCGTCCCGCCCCGCCAAGAAAACCAAATACAAGCCGCCAAGAAATTTCCGTCGCCAATAAAAATGTAAAAGAGCGACTAGGACTGTTTACGCGAGTAACCAAACCGGGGTTTTAACCCCTCTGTATCTCAGCCCCATAAAAGATCCTTAGAGTTCATTTTTGGTATACTCAATCTCCAGCGGCCCCTGACGGCACATACTAAAGCAAAACATCCAGGACCCTCAGGGGGAGGGGTGATATATGTTATAAAATCGCTATTTTTCGCACTTTTTAAAAATTGTTTGACAGTGGTCCAGACTAAACGGTAACTCGGATTGAGCTCTGCTTTTGCACCCACATTTATTTTGTCCCAAAGCTCGGCATAGGAGGTTTTTCAACCCCCCACCCCCTCCCCCCTCGTTTTTATTTTCCGTATCTTTTCTCCCCGGGGGTCTTTAGTGTTGATTTTTGGTATGAATATTCTCGATGAGACATTGAGGACATTTTCCCAAAATTTACCCCCCGGGGTCATCGCACCCCGGAGTTATTAATGCTTAAAATTGGTCCGATTTCTATCTATTAGCTCTGTTCAACATCTGAGCATTTATGTTTTCATTGTTGGGCCACGAGGAAAGAAAACTCAATGATTTATAATTTCATCTGTTGCCAGTTTCTATTTGTTAACAAATAAAATATTTGTAATTGATTTTATTGCATAAGGCTTTTAAAAGGGATCTTCAATTTAGTTCATTTTAATATGAGATCGGCAGTAAGGGTTGGGTTTTTTTTTAAATCTTTTTATTTAATCGTAGTATTGTTAGCAACTAGCTTTGTTTTGCGTCGGTTCGGGTGGTACATTGTGATTGATTTCAAATTTATCCTAGACTGAAGAAGATCCTTGAACTTTTGCACCAAATGCATGCTGCCAAGAAAACCACAGATGTCGGACCGCCAAGAAAAGTGTTGAAGGGAAAAAAACATGCAAAGTAAATTTTGAAGAGAAAAAAAAACAGGCAAAGAAATAATATTAATGCAAAAACATGTGATATCTTCCCAAAAACAACAGTGTTGTAAAAAAATCCCCCGCCAAGAAAACCTTAAATACTCAGCCTTAAAAAGTTTTGATATCGAGTTTTCCCGCCAAGTTTGTGCCAAACTACAACTAACCTGTATGTATAGTTCTTTTAAATTGTTTTCAGTCCTGCCAGGCGGGAAGTTTTTACTCATTAAGCAACCACCTCACAAGACAAAGCTTCCCGCCTGGCAAAACTGAAAACAATTTAAAAGAACTATACATACAGGTTAGTTGTAGTTTGGCACAAACTTGGCGGGAAAACTCGATATCAAAACTTTTTAAGGCTGAGTATTTAAGGTTTTCTTGGCGGGGGATTTTTTTACAACACTGTTGTTTTTGGGAAGATAATAAATACGCCAAACAATGTAAAATATAAATAAACAAACATAAACCAAAACATTGTCCAGTTTACAAACCCAGCCTTTCAGGAATTTTTATCTCTCTTCCTGATCTGGACATTTTCGTATTGGATATTAAAATATTTTCGTTTTTGTCCTTTACAGTGCAACTGTCCTCGGCTGGGGTGGGAAAATCACTAGCAGAAGAAATTTCTAAAGGGTAGATGCGTTGGATAGGGCGGAGTAACTTTGAGTGTGATGTTTGCACCCTAACAAGCCGAACACGTCCATCCTTCCCAGGGATAAGTTCTGCTACTCGTCCCAGTGGCCAGTTGATTCTTTTTACATTGTCTGCGCCAATCAGCACAATATCGCCAACTGCGATATTACGGGTGTCTTTACGTTTTTTCCTCTGTATGAGCAGTCCCAGGTATTCACTTCTGAAGCGGTTCCTCAAGTCTTTTTGGAGATTTTGTCTGTACTTAATCCTTCTATTTAAGCTCTGGTGATCAACAGCATCAACGTCTGGTGTGCTCCATTCCTTAATGTCTTGCAGGAATGACGAAGGTGATAAAGGGAGTAATTGTTGATCTTCAGACTGGTATGTAAGAGGTCGAGAATTCATTAATGCTTCACAATCACATAGGATAGTAGCCATTTCTTCATAACGTAACTCTGCTCGACCTAAAACCCTTTTTAAAAGGTCTTTCAAAATTCGGATCAAGCGCTCCCACCAACCTCCCCACCAGGAAGCGGTTGGTGGGTTAAATTTCCAATCAATAGATCTTACAGCTCCATATTTAACTATTTTATTCCAGTCTAAGCCTCGAAGTAAATTGGCAGCTCCAGTGAAGTTTGTCCCATTATCGCAGTACATGGTTGAACATCTACCTCGTCTTGCAACAAATCTTCGGAATGCCATTAAAAAGGCTTCAGTAGATAAACTGGTTACAAGTTCCAGATGTACTGCTCTGTAAATAGCACAGGTGAAAAGCAGTACCCAAGATTTCTGGCCTCCTTTGAGAAACAATGGCCCAGTTGCATCCACTCCTGTGATTTGGAAAACTGCAGCGTCTCGAACTCTATTTTCTGGCAAAGGTGCGGAATCGGTTTCTAATTTCTGTGAAGAGAAACGTTTGCAAATGACACACTTCTGAATAACTTTCCGCATGGTTCTTCTTCCGTTTAAAATCCAAAATTTTTCTCGTATTAAATTTTGCAAAATTTGTAGACCACAATGTAAATTACTCTTATGGTAATGGTCTATGAGCTTTAGTACGACTTTGTGACTTGAGGGTAAAAGCATTGGTTTTCTAAAATCTTCTGTATCTTTTCTATTTATGATTTGTGTCTTTATTCTCAAGATTTTATCTTCATCTTCAAAAACAGCCAAACACTTAAATCTTTTGTCGTCGCACCCATCAAAAGATTCTTGTTGAATCATCTTAACTAATTTCAATTCTGCTTTTTGTAATTCTTCAAAACTAAGTTCTCCGCAAGTCCTTTCTTCTTTTCTAGACAAGCAGTTATGTTTGAATCTTAAAATCCAACCCACTAAACGTACTATCTGTTGGTATTTAGAAAAATATGAATATATCCCATTGTTTTGGATATTAGTTTCAATATTAGCCATCGATTTTGTGGTTTTTAACTTTTCTTTCAATATTTCTTCTTCATCGATGTCTTTATCTATGTTCTGATGATGCCATAATTCTTTAGGTTTAGTTAGCCATTGTGGACCCTCCCACCATCTAAGTGATATAAGTTGGGATGCTGTGCAGCCTCTCGAAGGCAAATCTGCTGGATTTAATTCAGTAGCTACATGATTCCAAGAAGAAGGAGAAGTTAGTTTTCTTATTTCTTGTACTCTGTTTCGAACAAATACTGACCAGTTTTCTTCTCTTTGTATCCATGCTAGTACAGTAGTTGAATCGCTCCAGTAGTAACATTCTATTTCTTTCCAATTCAATGCTTCTAGTACTGAATCTGTTAACCTTGCTCCCACCAAGGCAGCTAAGAGTTCCATACGTGGAATTGTACCACCTCTTAAGGGAGCTATTCTGGATTTAGCAGCTAGAAGAGATAGTTTGACAGAATCTTCTTCTTCCAATCTCAAAAATACTACAGCTGCATACGCATCCTTGCTGGCATCACAAAAAGTGTGCATTGTACAATTTTTCAAATTTTCTTCTGTAACATTTATCCATCTTGGGATATTAATGTGTTCGAGGCTCTTTAGTTCTTTAAACCATTGTAAGAACTCTTTTCTCAGAGTACCAGTAATTTCAGTGTCCCAGCCTATATCCATCTTCCAAGTTTTTTGGAGTACTAACTTTGGGCAGAGCATAACTGGGGCGGTGTATCCAATGGGATCGAACACTTTATGAGCTACTGAAAGTATAACTCGTTTTGTTATTTTCTCAAGGTCCAATTCTTTCATCCAACTCATATTAACTTTCAATGAATCAAGCTCACGATTCCATTTCAGGCCTAACACTGGTGTTTCTAAGTCATGTTCAGAGTTGTATTCTTCCGTGTATTCCCAATCTCTAAGAAGAAAACCACCTAGTGACATTAATTCGTTGGACTTGGAAATAAACGTATTTAGATCATTCTGACTGTCTAAACTAGCCACTACATTATCAACGTAAAAGCTTTTTTGTAGTATCTTCTTAAATTCAGAGTCAAATCCTTCAGTATTTTCAATATGGTAATCTATTACAGAAGAGAGCAAAAAAGGGCTGCTTTTGACACCAAAAACTACTCTTGCATGACGGAAGACTTTAAGAGTTTTCTTTTCTAAACTTTTCCACCAAAGGAAACGCAAAAAGTCTCTATCCTCTTTGGAAACACTTATTTGCAAAAAAGCTTTTCTTATATCTGCGGTGACACCAAATTTCTTTTCTCTAAATCGTATCAGAATGTCCGGAATAAGTTCAATTAGATTAGGCCCACATTGCAAGCACTGGTTCAATGAAGGATAGTTTTTCATTTTTGCAGATGCATCAAATACTGGTCGAATAGGAGTAGAGCTACTTTCCTTTATTACAGGTCGATGAGGCATATAATTTCCATATGCAGCTATTTCATTCGGAGGAACTTCCTCAATGATTCCTTCATCAAGCCATTCCTGAAAAACCTTATCATATTTGTCATATAAGTTGCGAGATAAAAGTTTTTCAGTTGTAAAATCAAGTCGCTTTTTTGCAAGGATAAAGTTGTCAGGGAGAGGAGAACTGTCATCAGACCATGGCAAGCAGACTTCGTAACGTTTATCTTCATTTATTTTCACTGTTTCTCTAAAGTGTTCTTTAGTTTTTAAATCTTGCTCAAGTTTTGACTTTTTCTCTATGGGATCTTTAATTCCGATGACATCTAGCTTCCAGAGATCCGAAATTTCAGCCTCCTTTACAAACAATGACGTTACTGACATAGCTAAGTTCACTTTTACAGCATTTTTTTGAGGGACTTTTCCCATCAATGTCCAACCGAGATGAGTTTCCACTGCAACTAAACCCGATGACAGCACTTTCCTTTTGCCTGTCAGAAGTTTTCCTAAAATATCTGCACCGATAAGAACTTGTATTGGAGCACAAGAGGCGTTTGCATCAGTTAAAACAATACCCAGATCTTTCAGCTCATCCAACCAAGGTCCGTTTTTTACAGGTGTCACACTGTCACATATAACAGGTTGATCCAGTACTTCAAAATTGCAAGAGAAGCTCCCATTTAATTGCTTCAATTTTATTTTATAACAGTTGTGTTTCAATTCCCGAGTAGAAACTCCGCCAAATAAAGAGTGTATGATGGTCTCTTGGCGACAAATTGAATACTTCATTTCTTCAGCAATATTCTTCAGAATGTAAGAGTTTTGGGAACCAGAATCACAGAGAACGCGCACTGTCTTCTCTTTTTCAGATGAAAGAAGCTTGGCTTTAAAAGTTTGAAGAAATACCTTTGGATTTGAATTTAAATTTGACAGATTTACATCATTTCCGAGAGGATATTCTACCTCTTCTTTCTTCTGACTTGTCTTGTTGGAGTGAAGCTGGTCACACATTAATGGAACATGTTTTTTACTACAGATTACACATTTTAAAGGAACTCTACATTTTCTAACGGAATGTCCAGGAAGAAGGCAGGCGAAACAGCAATTTTTGTCTTTTACAATCTTCTGTTTTTCTTCTAGCGCCAGTTTTTGAGCATTGAAACATTCAGCACTAGCATGTTTTCCATCACAAAATATGCATTTGTTTTTCTTTATCTCTGGTGTCTTAGTGGAAGTCAGCAGCGCGGAAGCAGTAGGTGTTTTGACCCTTTGAGGCTCAAAGTTCTTCTTTTTTCTGTGCTCCTTCGTGTCTTCATTTTTCGTTAAGCCAAAACCAGACATAGCTAAAGATATTCTTTCTTCTCCTTCTACCTCCCCCTTGAGGAATGACATCAAATTATCCAAGCGTTCTTTTGGATCTTTTGCAGAACTTGAAGAAGGACTTCTATTCCAAGCTTTCAGAAATTCTTCATCAAAACATGATTCAACCATTGGATAGAGAATAGACGCACATTTATCTGTTGTTACACCCAATGTTTCAAGAGCTCTTAAATATGATTCAAGTTTATCGTAGAGAGATGTTGGCGATAACTTTTGGTTAGATTGCACCGATATAATTAATTTCAGTAACTCCCGCACATAAACTTCTACCAAAATGTCCTCCCTTCCAAAACGGGTTTTTAAGCTATCGACAGCTTTTGAATAATTTTCCCCTGTCGGGGGAAAACTTTCCACGACCTCTCTTGCTCTGGAACCGATGACAGTGGCTTGGACTAAATATTGAAATTTATTTTCTGGAGCAATGTCGGAATCTTTGTCAATATGTTCAAATTGGCTCCAAAATGGAAGCCAGTCTTTAAAATCGTCGCCAAACTGCCGAAATTGTAATTTGGGCAAAGTAAACTTTTTCTTGGAGTTATTAGCTTCTGGAATTGGCTGATTTATCACATACGAATTTTGAGCTTGTATTTGAATTCTCGCCAACTCCAGCTCATTATTTAGTTTTATCTTTTCTAGCTCAAGTTCTCGCTCTTGTGCCAACTTTAATTTTTCTAGTTCAAATTCTCGCTCTCGATCTTGTTGTAATTTCAACAACTCAAGCTCTTGTTCATGTAATTTAAGTCTTTCTGCTACGGCATTTTCTAAAATATCTTTAACAAAATCTGGATCCTTTTCGTATGCTTCACTATTTAAAATTAAGTCTTTCAAATCAGTGATTTTTGCCGTTGGTAACACAGTTTCGCCAATTTCTTCAGCCACGAGCTTTAAATCTTCTTTCTTAATTGCTCTCACAGATAAAAACATTTTGAAAGTTTAGGCTTACTTTCCTTTCGCGGACGCCAAATGTTAAAGCAACCGAAAATTTCACTGAAATTTCCTGCTATTTTTTAAAGGAAGTCGTTCATTGCTTGTTCTGAGATACTTTGAACCCCTGGTTCATCCAAAAATATATTCAAGCAAAAGGATACAACGACTCAAGTATTAACTTCAAAGATTTTATTTTTCGAACAACAACTTTTTTTTCAATGTGAGATGAGATCTGTTAAGTTTTAGATATCTGCGCGTTTTTAATATTTGCATTGCCACTTTTTATTTTAAGAATTATTTTTGTGGCTACTCTTAATCTTTCAAATAACTTTCAAACTTAACAATTATCATTCATATTCATTCGAAAATTGCGAGCAATTATTGCTAGAAATATTTATACGAAGTTCCAGTATTTGCTCTCATTCTTTGTAATAGTGGAGTTATTATTAAAACAGTATGTGATTTCAGTTTCAGAGAGGCTATTTTTCCCCACTAAAGGTGTTTTATATGTTTTACAAATTTAATATTTCATAATTTAATTATGAGAAATATTGCTAAAAAAGTCCACTTCAAATGAATTGTCAAAAAAAAAAAAAAAAAAAAAGAAAAGTTTCGCAGAATACATATTTTTCCCTCTGTAGTTTGCATATAGTCATGTATTCGACAAATGCAAACATTTCATTATCTGTACCTGTTATATTTATTTTATTTATTTACTAGCTTAATACCCGGCGTTGCCCGGGTGCTTATTAACCCATTAATGCCTGACATTTTTTTTTCCAAAGATATTTTGTATACTGGTTACAAACAGTGTTTAATGGACAGGAAAAATAATTAAAAAAATATGATGTAAAAAATATTTTTTTTTTTATTAAGGAAAGAAAAATCATCCTTAAAAGTGACGATAGACCCCAGAGGGTACATACATTTTTTACTAATTTTTTTTTCTGCCTACGATATAATATTTAAAAATGTATTTTATAAGAAGAAATAAAATCAGCAATTAACATAAACTGGGAAGTAGATTCAGAGAACAAGGAAATATTGGTGTTGTTGAGTATGAAAGTCAGCAAAGCATTTGTTCTGCAAACCTACGTATTGCATTTGCTGCATTCCAATAAGCTCTTTTACTTCAATGGGCGCATCTTACCTGAGTCTTATTTAAAGCAATATAACAACTAGCCCCGTAATACGTAATTCAATCCGGTACTCTTGAGCTCAATGCGTACATCAGCTTCTAAAATAAAAATGAAGAGCGGCTACCACCACTTTTTAGACTGAATCAAAAACCGGTAGTTCCCGATATTTGATGCATGGGATCTTTTTCCCCATGCAACGATTGGGTGTCTACCCCATTTCGCCTTCGAAACTGTGTGATGAGTCTGTCCCTCCCAGTGGGCTGGGTCAGTTGTCAATCAAACCATCGGGTGGTCAACCTAGGGATAGTTTCGGGGATATTTTTTCCCGAAAATTTCCCCCAACCAGTTCTCTTTCTCCCTACGCGTACGCACCGCACTGCACCCACCCACGTGGTTTTTTTTCATTCGGCGTCCAGCGTTCGTATTATCAGCATGGACAGTTTTCAGTACATCAATTCGAACAGAGGGGGAAAACTTTTGGTGTACAATAAGTATACTTATAGAATAAATACCAAAAGAAAGGACAAAATATATTGGAAATGTTCCACGGAAAAAGGCTGCAGAACAAGAATTTACAACAAGAAACGATGCCATAGAAAAAACTATTCTATTTTAATTCGACTTCCAGTAGCGATTGCAATTGCGGTCGCCTAGAAGCGATTGCAATGGTGTTTCACTTGAATTCAGCCCTTAATAAGTTAAAAAGGCCTTTTATTTACTTGCTCAATTATAACTCAAGTTTAATGGTGAGCTACAGAGATGTATAATAACTCATGTTAAATGCAACTTCATGAAGTTAAATACTTTTCGGGAGAGAAATAAACTTTGCAAACAATTGAAATATAAAACGCAAAAAAAATTCAAGTTGTCTTTGAAATTTTTTGAAAAAATAATGTAGAACATTTCTGTTGTTTTTGCTTTTACAGTAATGCATTAAACTTTAATTTTACGAGAGCTTATGGAGTTCTCACGTAAGTTCATTTCAAAGAGAATCTTATGCATTTAATTTGATTTGTAATTTAACTATGTTTTGAAAAGAAATCTTTTTCACAAAACATAATCTCAAATATGATTAAATTTAAAAAGTTTACTGTTTTTGAAAATTTTTTTGAAATACAGGTGAAAACCAGTCATCCGGGATGTTTGGGACCATCGCTATGCCGGATATCTGAATTTCCCGGTTTTCTGGATCGTTAAATAGCGCTGTTTGTCAATTGTTTATGAAGCCCAAATTACTATATTAATTTGCAAGCCATCTTAAAATAAGAAGAAAACGGTTCAGAAATGTTTGTAAATATCGGAATATTAAAAAATACTAGTGTTAAAATAATTTAAAAACCAAAAAATTTAGTTATTCACAAGACGAAAGACCCTCATATTCAAAAAAAAGGGGGGGGGGGAGGGGAAGGGGCGCACTTTTCGATAATGTTGTGAAAAGAAATAAAATTAAGGAAAGGGCAAGAAACAAATTTTTGAACATAAATTTCTACTAGTGTGTTAAATAAATTCGTTACTATGAACGCGTTTTTTTCCTCTTTCCTTTCCCTTTTAAAAAAGGGTTCGTTTTCGAGATTAAGGTAAAAATTGTTAATTGCTGCTTTTGCATTGTGTTAATATCAATAGAAATTTCTCTTTTAAGATATTGCAGCCTTATTCCAGTCTTGTGTTCAGTTGGGGTACAGAAACCCCGTCAATAATTACTGGACACCCTGTATACTAGGGTGGAGCGAAAAAAAACAAAGTTTTGATTTTCGAGTCGTAACAGTGATGAAAAGTTGCGATTGGTGAAGACTTACAAAACAAAGCAAAAATTTTTGAAATCGGATAATATCTTCCGATCCCGCAACGAGCCTGAAATTTTTAAAAAATGGAAATTTTCATGTGTTTTTAGTGGTATTTTAAAATTTTTATTTCAATGTTTCATTTTTATGCTCTTGGAAGGAAAGTTACGATTGGTGAAGTCTTCCGAAAATTTAAAAAATATATTGAAATCGAATAACACCTTCTGAGATCAGGAACAAACCAAAAAAATTGGAGAATTTCAGCTTATTTCGGGGAAATCATGCCTAATGATTGGAAATTAAGTGGAAATGCAAAGTTTGAAAAAAAATTGTGACGCTAGGAACATTTTGAAATTTTGTTAAAAAAATATTTAAATTTGAAATTTGGAAAAAATTATTGTTTTTGCACTAATTTGTGTTTTTTATGCTTTTAGATGTAGTAAATATACAATAATACAAGCACACACACAAAGTTTTAGATATGTAAATCAATAATTGAAAAAAAGCAATTTTATTTGTCCACTGTAGCCTTAAGAGCAAGAATCTGAGAGAGTGTCTCGCCTGTGATTCATGACCTCTCAGATTTTTACCAAAAAATTACCAAATGTTTATTATCTTATTGAAAGACCAAATCCAGAATGTTTTGCTCTAAAGTAGAGTTGTTTAGTTTTTATGGACCCCTAAAGTTGAAGGTGCGGCATCAAAAACTAAGCGGATTTTCAAGACATGGAAATCGCTGTGAGCCAAAACTCTTACCAGGAACTGTTTAACTCCAATTTTCTTTTTGTATATGGAATATAGAAGGTTGAAACTTTACAAGATGACTGTTAAATTTGTGGTAAGTTGTTGCCGTAAGATCAGTGAAGGCCCTCAAAACAGTGCATTTTTGACGTTTTTTAGCGTTTTTGAGGTCCAAAAACAGCTTGTACATTTCAGTTGGCACGGCAAAAGTAGTGTCGTTTGAAAGACCAGTGTAAGCACTTTAATATAATGCATAAATAACCGAGGAAAGTTCAACGTGCTTTTAGTTGCGTAAGGCCGAAATATGAAAAATGTCATATTTTACCGATATTCAAACGGTCATAACTTCCTCTGCCAACAACATATTGAAATATTTTTTTCGCCAATGTCATACTCTATTCTTTGTTTTAACAGAACAGTTGAGTCCTTTGAGGTGAAATGTGAAAAATTTTTTTACAAAAAATTCATTTTTTTCTGTGGATTTTTTGTAAAAAATTTTTTCACATTTCGCCTCAAAGGACTCAACTGTTCTGTTAAGACAAAGAATAGAGCATGACATTGGCAAAAAAAATATTTCAATATGTTGTTGGCAGAGGAAGTTATGACCGTTTGAATATCGGTAAAATGTGACATTTTTCATATTTCGGCCTTACGCAACTAAAAGCACGTTGAACTTTCCTCGGTTATTTATACATTATTTTAAAGTGCTTACACTGGTCTTTCAAACGACACTATTTTTGCCGTGCCAACTGAAATGTACAAGCTGTTTTTAGACCTTAAAAAACGCTAAAAAACGTCAAAACTGCCCTGTTTTGAGGGCCTTCACTGACCTTACGGCAACAACTTACCACAAATTTAACATTCATTTTGTAAAGTTTCAACCTTCTATATTCCATATACAAAAAGAAAATTGCAGTTTAACAGTTCCTGGTAAGAGTTTTGGCTCACAGCAATTTCCATGTCTTGAAAATCCGCTTAATTTTTGATGCCGCACCTTAAACTTTAGGGGTCCATAAAAAATAAACAACTCAACTTTAGAGCAAAACAGTCTGGATTTGGTCTTTCAATAAGATAATAAACATTTGGTAATTTTTGGGAGAAAATCTGAGAGGTCATGAATCACCTCATAATGCTAGACGTGAGTTTCTCAGATTCTTCCTCTTAATCTCTAAACGGCTTTAATTAATGATCATTCAGTATAAGATTGCATTAGAAGGTGACAATATTTATTTCTTCAGTTTACAGCTGGAATAAAATAGGAAAATGTTTTATTTACTAGAATACTTTGAAATTCAAGAAAATATTTCGGAAATTTTGCCCCGCTTGACCCTTTAATTTCAGCTTCTTACTTTCAGTTACAAAAAGTTTGTTTTTGTAACAATTTTCTACGCTTTTTGCGAGTAACAAGGTATTCATAAGAAACCCTTCATATTCATTTATTTATTTATTTCAAAAAAAAAAAAGAAAAAAAAAGTTTCCTTTCTAAAAAGTGACAAAATTGCGTATTTTAAAAGATTCCGGGAAAAATCGACAAAATTTCCCGGTTTTCTGGTTTCCCGATTTTTTGGTTCCCGAATAAAAGGTTTTGTACTGTACTTATAAGATTTTTAACGCATCTTACTGAATACATCTAAAACGTCTTCTCCATAAAGGGATCAGCATTTACACTAAGTAATGTATGACCCTATTGTGCAATATAGGACCCTATTTTTCAATTTTTGCTAATTACTAGTTTCTACATGGTCCAACTCAGATAACTTTCAAATATATTCATTAAAATATATTTTGAATCCTACATATTTTCTACCACAAAAATTGACCGAGTTATGACGTTTTGAAAAATTAAGATTTTGAAGGATTTCGCATACGGTCCTTTGAGCAATATCTCGATGACGTCATGAAATAATGCAAAATCTTGATTTTTCAAAACGTCATAACTCGGTCAATTTTGTGGTAGAAGAGTGATTTTTTTTTAGTTTTAAACGTTACAGTGTCAAGAATGTTTTACTAAATATGATTGATAGGACTGGGGGGCTGTATAAAAAATAAAATTTCGTAACTCTTTCAAAATTTGATTTTTGAAAAACATTGAATAGACCCAAAAGTTCCTTTCGTAATTTGGAGATTTTTTCCTAAATAAACTATATGCTTATCTCTAACGGTTTAGAAATTAGCTATTGGTCCACGATTGGAGTGGACACCCTGTATATTTGTTTTCAATTACTTTCTTTTCGCTGTTGGACAAGCGCTTAGCCTTTACAATAGGATGAACTCCATGAAGATTCGATGCAATAGTTATGACATTGCTATTATTCCACCGAACCAATGTAATATTATTTTACCTGTCATCGACATTTATTCAAAACTTCCGCTCTTTTCTTTTTTTGAGCAACATAACTTTAGTTCATGAGCATTTTTTAATCCGATTCTTGCACAAAACTTTTCTGAGACAAATAATCACGTAGGAACGCAAGAGAAGTAAATAAATTGTCACAGTAGAGATCAAAATTGGCATTCTCAGGGAATTCTGAAATTAAATCTGCAACCCCCCCCCCTTTTCCAAACAACAGACACATATGCAATCCTTGAATTCTTCATCAAGGTGAAATGCTAAGCTTCTGAAACAGCTTAGGGCTTCTTCCCAACAGTCAGACTAAACAATAATAGACACCTAAATACATAATGGAAAAGTAATTAAATACAACGAATAATTAGTGTTTTAAAGAACTACATTTTTGAAATAGCTTTCTTTCAAAATTTACCTTGAGTATTTTTTGTAATTAAAAAAAAGAAGAGAAAATATTTAAGAACGTTGTATAATTAAGTTTATATATTAATTAATTTAATTTAATTAGATTTTTAAAATAAAATAAGTTTTAAAAATGACAATTATTATCTGTTTTTCAGTCTAAAAACATTTACTAACTTCTTTTGATATAAATTATAGATTCTAAGCAAGAAATCAGCAACGGTTAAACAATGCAGCCTTTGGTGCCTAGCGTCCCTTTTTAGGGACGTTCTTAAATTGCTATAAAATCCTAAAAAAATTTAAAATTTACAAAATTGCAAAAAAAGGTAAACTAAAACATCGATCAAAGTAGCACATATATCAAACACGGATAGATTTACTTGTTAATAACTTTAAAAACTTAGCTTTTTGTTCTTGAGATTGTGAACGATGTAATTTTTGATAAAGATCATAATCAAATGGCTACAGATCACACTTTACAGCGGTTATGTGCTGAAATCTGTTAATACAGAATTGAAGCAATACCAAAGTAATAATTGAACACAATTATTTGGTTGAAATGTTCATTTTTGGAAAATTACGACGCACTTTTTGGACCGTCCCTAAAAAGGGACGCTAGGCATTAATGGGTTAATACAACATAGCATTCAGGGAAAAAAAGTTTGAAAGAGTTCTATTCATATGGGTATAAAATAATTTGCATCAATCTGTCTCTTAGGTACAAACTTTGAAAAAAAAATAAAATATTACAGAAAGTTAAACGTTTACAGAAAAATAGTCTTATTAAAAGGTAAAAATTAAAGATAAATGTTGTCTGTGCTTTACCGCGTCCACTGGCATGAAATATATGCACATGGAAGCGAAAAAATTGCATCAATTTCACCCGCCAAATTTAAAATATTAACTTTTCTCAATTAATTGTTCCCACCTACAAAGTAAAAATTATTATAACTCAGAAATAAATCTATTTCTCGTTCTGAATGCTTATCTCCATTACAGACGCAACTGTCGTCTCATTGCAAATTTGAAATTCAAATCCGTGGTTCTTTTTATAAAGTCCACATGAATTATGATTGTTTTTTACTTATTTCAATGCTAAAAGGAAATAGGTGAGCCTTAAATTGAAAATTCATTACTTTAATTTTAATCGTAATCATTGTTGGAAAATACTCATAGTTAAAAATCTTAAATTTCATCAATTTGAATGCTAAAAGGCCTATCTCGATTACAATATAAATAGGCTAGATTCCTATAAAAGGGTCATTTTTTGACAAAAAATTTAAATTTGAGCTTTTTAGATTTTTTAAAATTTCAAGACCCCGCCTAATGAGAATTCTAGGGCATCAAGGAACCTCTGTGTCAAGTTTGATGAAAATCTGACTCAAACTGTGGATTTGTATAGAGAACAGGTATATATACATACACTCATTTTTATAGATATAGATACAGTTAACCTAAGGTTTAGTTTATTATCATTAATATTCATTCGCCAATTTGAGAGTAATAGTTAACATAAATATGAATTTGAAATTACAGTAATTGTTCTCAAGAATGTTTCATAGGATGTTAAATCTGTAATAGTGGGGCTGTTGCCGAATTATTATGTAATCTCTGTTTTGGAGATTGATGTTTCCGTCTAAAGTTGTTTTGTAAATTTTGCAGTTGTAAATATTTCATGACTTAATTGCGAGAAACAGTACTTCGGAAATTTCTTGTTTTAAACAAGTTGTTTTAAAATGGTTCGATAGGATTATTCTTAAATAGTAGAATAGTTAATGAACATTATGTAGTTTCAGAGTATCAATATTTCTCCGACAGCTGTTTTGTATATTTTGCATATGTAGCTATTTCATGACGTGATTACGAGCAACAGTACTAAAAAATAAATTTTGTGAATAATGAATTGTTCAAATCTCTTTCTTTTCCAAATTATAAAAAGATTTCTTGTAGTAGTTTACGATTTTAACGACTCAAATACATTTCCATTTTCTATCAAATAAAATTATTTTGAGTTGTATTCAAAGTTGATTTAGATAATGATTACGTTTTGATAGTCATCGTAATTAAGTTATGTTTTTCCTTTTAATTCGAGCTCAAAATCACTCTTGTAAGATATGCGTGAGTCATTAACACTTAGAAAAGAGTGCAAATTGAGTAGCATAGCATAAAAATGTTTTAAATTTAGTTTTCACGTACAAAAGTCATGAAAGAAGCAATTCCTTTTGCCATTGAAATGCGCTGCACTACCCAGCGCCAACCCGCAACTCTCTCCCTCAACCTCCAAGATACGTCACGGATTTCATACTTCTAGACCCCGTTTCTCCAGTTGGGGGCCAACCCTCACTATTCCCCCAACCCTGGAACCAGACTGTGATGTGAGAACCGAATTTTTCCTGGAGGGCTTCGAAAGCTTCACCACTAATTGCCGAAATCTCTCGGAAACCCAATGCTCCGCGCAACGAAATCTTTGAGATCGTTTGACGCATTTGATCTATCTACTTATATTAAAAACTGAGTATCTTTCTAACTTTCTTTCTATCTTTCTTTCTATGTCACGCTTCTTTCTCCTGAACGCCAATGAACTGAAAGTCGAAACAGGTACCGATAGATAGGTAATTTTTCAGGCTTTATTAGTTTCAATCTATATAATCATACTATTTTAATTAACGAAGATATCAATTAATAAGTAGTCAAATTTAAAGCGATTAAGCCTAATAAATGATTAAATATGAAATCCATTGTTGAAACGTGGTTGCTATGAAACAGTGATAACAATGATAATGAGAATTTTGAATAAAGGCTTAACTAAATCAAACACGAAACTCATAAGCGGGCCACTTACATAGTATTTTTATCGCTAGCTACTTGTAATATTTTGAAACATTCATTTGTTGAAAAGCCATCTACTTATATTAAAAACTGAGTATCTAGAGCCGCTATATAGACAGGCCGACGCATCAAGATTAAGTTTCACCACTTTGGATCCAATTCCTTAACTTTTACTTTCAAATTTTCATTGTTGCGGAGTAGGGTTACCAGAAAAAAGTTTTGGCACATTGCTAAGCTTTGCCAAATCCACATGCCAGCGCTGGATCCAAAGTGGTGAAACTTAATCTTGATGCGCCGGCTCGTATATATAGGGGCCTCATGAGTATTTATATGTCTGCTTTTTTCCTTTGAGCGAGCTGAACTTACTGAAACTTTCCTCACCATCTTGAAGGCGCGAAGCATCTCAATAATTCGAATGATTTTTTTATATAGGAAAAAAGTGAAGGCGTGAAGCTCCTGTTAGCGAGCCGCCTTGGCGGGGAGTAGTTTCTTGAAATTTTCCTCACTACTTTCAAGGCACGAAGGGCCCGTGCAACGCCGGTTCACGTGCGTGGTATGTCTTGAAATCTAATGAACATTAAATTATACCAAATAATATAACATCAGAATGAGGTAAAAGTTAGAGAGGGGGCACGTTATGCATCAACATGCCGCAGGAAGCTAATCTAGCTGCCCTGGCAGCTAGTTTGGACATAAATTGAAGAAATGTTAAAGTTGGCTATAGCACCATCTGAAAAAAAAAAAAAAATAGAAGAGATTCTATTTAAGAACATGAAATTATTCTTGTATTAGCAGCGGTTGTAATAGAACCAATTAACGTTGGTGCTTAAATCAGGCTCAAATATATAAACAAGATTAGTTTGAGACAAAGGATAAACTTCAAATCCTGACCTTATGTCCAGACTGATCAGAAAACTGGACCTTATGTCCTAGCTGTCCAAAAATCGGGACCTTCTGTCCGTGGATCTTTTGTTCGTCCGAACTAACGTCTTCTGGGACATGATATCCGCCGGTCCTTTTGTCTCTTGGAGTTTGGATCTTCTATCCTTTGTACCTTTTGGACTTGGGTCTTCTATCTGGACCCCGTTTAGTTTATAGGAAAAATGTCTGTGGGAAAAATATATACTTTCTTTTAAATTACCGACAATTTCATTTTACTTTTCCGTATTGAGTGAAAAATAGGGAGAAAAACCCTTAATGCTTTTACTTTCACTGGAAAAACGGATTGTCCTCAGAGTTTGAAATCTCTATAATTATATTGCAATACTTTTCTCCGAGATTGAGTAAAATATGACACCAAAAGTAACATTAAACAAACTTGTCTCACATTATTCGAATTGAATAAATAATATCGTGTATTTTTTTTTTTTTTTTTTTTTTGTGCTTTTAATATTTAACGAAGGGAATAATAAAGTGAAGACTGAAGAGCTTTTTTTTTCGCTCTTAAGCTCTTTTAAAGTTATCTCTAAATGATTTTCTTTTTCGTTTTGTCAATCTTTTTACTTTAAAAACTGAATTGTTATTACAGTGAATGAAATAAAAAAGACAAAACTAGAAAAAATGAATGACACAAGGGCCCCCCGAAAAGGGGGCGAGCGGCGTGCTCCGAGCTCCAAAATTTGAGAGGGCAAAATTTGTTTGCATGACATTTTATTATTATTATTATGTTCATTATTCCTATTTAAAAATAGTTTCTGAGACATTACTATTATTTTTTCTCTTATGCTATACACGTATCGGATTCAAATTACACGTTCAACTATGTAGTGATTAATATAAAATATTGGTGGCAGAGCCTGATTACCGCAGGGACACGCGGGGCACAGGCCCGCACAGGCGCGGGGCACAGGCTCTTAGATTTCAGGAGGGCCCAAAATCCTCTTACTTTATCCAACGCCTCCTAAATATTGGGTTATTTAAAAAGTCTCCGCGCTTTTTTCGTAAGTTTTTGAGTAAGAATTTTTTTATTTCAAAATTAATTTCAATCTAAGTGCATATGCTCATTATTATTTATGACCTTTGGCTATTCCTTCGGTAGCTGCATAATTTCGTTGGTGTAAAACTTCTGAGGTTTATCGGCGAAAGACTTAGCCAAGTGATGTTCAGCAACTCTTCAGTTAGCCAATTTTTTGCCATCAAAAGAATTTTTCAGAGACTGAAACTAATGATAATCAAAATTAGCAAGGTCCGGCCTATACGTTAGATGCACCAAAAGTTCATAACCAAGTTTCTTCGATTTATTCTAAGTCATCAAAGATGAGTGTGGCTTAGTATTTTCATGGTGGAACACAACTCGTTTTCTGTTGGCCAATTCTGGTCGCATTTTCTTGATTGCTTCATTGAAACAGTTCAGTTATACACAATAGAGGACAGAATTTGCTGTTGCGCCAGGTTGTATCAGTTCATTATGAGCAATGCCCTTCCATTTCTACGAAACACCTTTTTACCGTCAATCCTGGATTTGAACGATCGTTTGTGGTGGGTCACAGCGCTTTACCGAGATCGCATGCATTTCATTGTCTCGTATCTAATCCATTTTTTATCTCCTGTAATAATTTGCTTCAAAAAGAATCGATTTCGGATCTACTTAGAAGCGTTTTACTGATGGTAGCTCTGTCGATCAATTTTTTTTTTTCGGTATTCTCGTGCCACCCAAACATGGAGCTTCTTTGAGCAACCTGTTCTCTTCAGAGGATCCCAAACTGTTATGTGGTTGATGTTAAGTGTCTCCTCCATCTTTTAAGAGCTTACGCGTTGGTCCCGCTAAACCAGTTGAAAAACTTCATCGACTTTTTCAGTGAATAGCCGACCAGAGAGAGGTGTATCTTTGACATCGAAATTTCCGGAACGGAATAGAGTATACCTCTTTTGATTACGGCGTTCACTCATTGCATCCTTACATAACATTTTTAAAAAACAACGGCCGTTCTTGTGGCGTTCTTATCTTTTTTGCAGTGAAAAAGCATTTTACCTATCGTATTTTTCAGATAGTTCAGTCATTTTTAAAGCGCTATAACTTTTTACTCGATAGGCGAAATACTTGATCGTGGTCACAAAAAAGTAGCCTGAAATGCCACTTTTCAAACAAATACTCATATAACGCAATTGGATCAGTGTTGCTCGAAATATATACATTAAACCATCTGGTTAGAAAAAAGGGCGAGGACTTTTTAAATGACCCAATACTAAATGCCTACTGTATATTTTACTATTAATACTAAAAGCCTACTGTATATGTCGACGTATATTTTTCTCTAAATAATTTGATTGCATTATTTATTAATTTTTTAAAGTTCGATCTTTGCACAAAACTTTTATTTTATTCTAGTATTGCAAGAATTGTTTTATTCATAACACGTAACTGATATGAGAAGGGGGGGGGGGGTTGCCCTGAAATAGAAATGTGTCCCATGTCCAATGTCAGAATGATCGGACTCTGATTGGTGGTACTTTCCATTTATTTTATTTATTTTTTAAATTGATTTCCCCTTTTACTGCACTCGCGGCCCTTCTCGGCTCAGCGCACCCAAGCGGCCCCCTGTGTCGCTTGTCCCTATGACTGGGGCATTGCTTTCATAAAAAGTACTTGAATTTTAACACTTCATTAAGCAGGGGCGCCGGCACCACCAAGTGTAAGAGCCCCCTCCCCCCAAATGTCACTCTACGCTGTCCACCTAAAATTTTCAATGATGCAGAGGGAGGAGGAGGGGGGGAGGGGTGAGACTTGTGGAGGGACTTGTGAGGACTGCGCACTTGCAGCAAATGGGCTTGTGACGAAATTTTTTTTCAATATTTTTGAATTTGATACATTTTTCATTTAACTTATTTATTTTTTTCGATATTATGTCCTTTAAATAACTGTTAATAACAAAAAAATAAATAAAATAATAATCGATAAACAAAATAAAAACGATAAAAAAATAAATTGAAAAAAATGTATTAAAAATGAATTAAAAAAAATTTTTTTAGTTGTTGTACCCCTTGCATAAAACCCTGCCTGGTGCCCATACAAAGGGAGCAGGCTTCCCGGACGAAACAATGAACAGGCATTCAGTTTCCATACTATAGTATCCATACTCTCCTCCTCCGTCCCGATCGGTAAGGCGTCGGACTCATGATTGGAGGTTCCCGGGCTCGATCCCAGCCGATCAAAGTTCCACCGTCGTTACTAATGATGGCTGAGCGACGTTAAATATAGGTGGGGGTCAACCTTGGATTCACAAAGTCACCCCAAGTATAATGATATTTCTAGGGTACTGGATCAGGGGTTTGCTCGGCCCTTATTCTGGATCAAAAGAGCAGAGTGCTCTTCAGGACCCATCAATGTTAAACCACGAGTTGTGCTAGGTTCGGGGCACCCTGGAGTGTGTGAAGTCTCCATATCTCTCATCCAAACACTGCGCCTTGGCGCCTATAATGAATTGAATAGAGCCTTTCAACTGCAGCTAAATTAGAGTGCTATATATCTCAAGCTCTTTTATCATAGATTTGAAATCAGTAATTTTGCTGAAATTGATTGTTTTCTGCATCATTCGTGACACTTTGATAGACTCGCTGTTTGTTCTCAAATTTGACTTTTCGCTTGCGTTCGAATAGAGCTACCGTTTAAACCGGTTGATTCATTGAAGACAACGGTTAGTGTTGGGCTAATCGGTAGCTCTATTCGAACACAAGCTTCTTCCTTTCTTGGAACTAATCAATCAATCAATCAAT
>JAXGGA010017752.1:0-23552 GCA_038373865.1 Uloborus plumipes | reverse complement strand
CCATCAAAAGGTTTATCATTTGTTATAACAGATTCACTAACTAACATTTTTACTGTATATTTTCCATTTATAAGTACACATCTGCATTTTTTTTTAAATTATTCGATGCCAAAAGAAAGTCAGTGAAATTTTTTGAGGGTGTAACAGAGGTCTATTTAACAACTTTTCTACACCATCCAAAAAATAGTTAGTTCTAGCCCACCATGCAGACTACTGACAAACACTTGTACATAGGCAGTCTAAGTCCATTACCAAATCTCATGCTGCTCGGCAATTATGTCATACTGGTTTATGCTGGTTAATGTGGCTTGAAATAAAAATGAAATCAAACTACCAGAAAAACTATAATATAACTATATAACCAGTATAACTATATAATAACCCAACATTTCAAGAAAATTATTTCTGTTTCAAGGTAGTTTCCAGAGAAAGTTAAAAGTTTATTTTCTATTTTTTCTCAAATAATGCATATTTTGATCATCATGAACAGCTATTTTTACCAATGTTTTTTGACTCTAAAAAATATATTCAGGAGCTAACACTTAAGTGCATTCCCTCATTATCGTAATTTTATTCACAATGATAAGAGAATTTGCTTGCAGAGTTTGAATAACTTCTTGGAATATTTTTACCATGAAGTTTGGTCAAGCAGGCTCATTATTTAAAAATTTTCCATGTATGATGGGGGGGGGGGGGGGGGAGAGATATACTCATTATAAATTGCTCAAAAGAAAAAAGTAAAAACCATTCCCACTCTTAATTGTAAATACATTAAATTTCCAAAGCTGGGGAGGGTGGGGGCCATTGATTCCTCGCATGACGTGCCTGAAACAAATGGAGAAAAAAATCGTATCACTCGGATCATTGCTCATCAAAATGAGCAATGATATTAATTATTTCTGCAAGTTGAAGTTGTGAAAAAAAAGAAAAACAAAATTAATAGAGAATTTTATCTTCCAATAAATGAATGTCGGGCCAATTGGCATATTGTTACATTCCTAGTTCACTTTGGAAAAAGATTTGAATTTCAATTAACTCTTCAAGAGCAAATAAATTGAAGTTTTCCGCAATAAAATATTTTTTCAGTGTTTTTCCCTTTTTATAATACAAAATCATTTCCTTGCAATATTTTAATAATAGGGTAAAAATGACTGTAAAAAGTTCAATTTTTTAGGTAATGTTTCCAACTCTTGGTTACCAACTGACTCACTGACTGTTTTATATTATTCTGTATTGTAAAAGTGTTCTGAAATCTCTTTAAGGGGTCTAGGGAGTCTTAAAATCGATTTTCTGGAAAAAATACATGTCATATAGGATTTAATTCTGAACAGTTTGATACCTTATTGTTTACCATAAGCAAAGAACTTTTTGAGTTATCGCAAAAACAATTTAACTATTCCCAATAAGTTAAATGTTAACAGAAGCTGTTCAAAATTTCTTTTGCTCAGGAGTCGGTTTTACGTTTTCCTTGCATGATACCTCGAAAAGTATTTCATTAATTTCTCTAAAATTTTGCATGCATGTACGTACAGCCTACCTCAACAATCTGAACCTAATTTTTTCTCAAAAATAAAACTCAAATTTTCAAAAAATAAAAGTTCATCCTCCCATATTTTGGTAAATTTTCATTCTTATTTTAAAAATTTTAATAAAAATATTTATTATTTCTTTTAAACTTAAATTTACGATAACTCAAAAAGTTTTTGCTTATGGTAAAAAATGAGGTATCAAACTTCAGAATTAAATCATATATGACATTCATTTTTTCCAGAAAATTGAAAAATTTTCATTTTAAGACTCCCTAGACCCCGAAAAAAGCAATTTGTCAGGGATGAATAGACATTGGGAAACTTTCTAAACAACACAATTCTTTGACCTGTTTTTTTTTTTTTTTTGAACAGATTACAATTCTGGTTTGCTCAAAATTTTACTTCTTTAAAAAATGTTTCGGAGTATTTTCATGTCATGGAAAAAATAACCCATAGAAATCGAAATGTGTTTTTGTTTCTTTTTTTTTTTTTTTTTTGCATATTTTTTCCTCCCTTTCAAAGTAAAAATAAACTTGCGCATTTTTTGGGAGGGGGGGGGGGTGGGAGATAAGATAAATCTTGGGATTGGCATTTTTGCACACTAGATGGCACCACTATTATTTTACGTTGAATTTTTCTTGAGAGATGGTGTTCCAAAAGGAGAAACGCAATTTCCCTCCAAAACTTATAGTCCGTTGCTATCTAATTATTCAATTTCTCAATGATTTTGATTAAATTAGGCGAATATGGGGTAGAAGTGAGGATATAACGCGATTTCGAAAGCAACGTTTTCTGTTGGTTAAAATGGGTATGAATACTCCTCCCCTCCCTCTTCCATGAGAAATGGAGCTTCCTTCCACTCAAATGTACTGAGAAATACCCCCCCCCCCCCCCAGTTATTTTAGGATGACTAAAGTAATGACAGCATGCATGTCGAAATGTCAAATTAAAACTTCAACAGTTTTGAAAAATGCTAAATGTCCCTTTTTGAAAGGAAAAAATACCATTCATTAAGTGGCAAGGATCACTAGTGTGCAAAGCGGTAACTGAATTTTGAAGTGAAAAGGCAGCTATTGAGCTATTTAACTAAAAATACTAATGAAAAAAGTTATGCTTTCAGCTGAAAATAAATAAATAAAAATGCTATGTATATTTATAAATTAGAGGGTAAAAGGGGGAAGAAAAAATGCGCTATATGCAGGGACTGATTAAGATATCACAGGACCCTAAGCCAAATACTTTTTTTGGGCCCCCCATAATAAATCTTTTCAATTTTAAACATAGGATAAAACAAATTTAGGCATTGACTACAACAATTTTAACCATTTGGGGGCCCCTAAATTGTGGGGACCCTGGCTATATGTATACCAAAAAGACCTACTCGTATTTTATTTTCTTTCTTCTTATAGTCAGGGATCCCTGATAGAGATTTTTCTGTTTATTACTATCAAGCTAATTTTTCGTGAGTAGCTTCATTTTAATGAGACGCCCAACTTTTCCTCTTACAACAATTCTCGATTGTGGTAGCTAACAGGGGTAGCAGGGATCAAATGTGTCGATTCTATGAGTCTCAAAAACTTATCACTAACTGTGACTTTTTAATTAAATCGTAAGATAATTATTATTATTGTTGAAAAACATATTTGTCCTACAAGGTGTATGGTTTGATCAAAGAGTCCCCCTCCTCCCATCATGTATCGATTACGAGGTCATAAAAAGTAATTACTAACAATCCAAGTTTTTTTCTACTGCTTACTTAATATGTATATAATTTAACAGTTACATTGTCCTACGAATTGTGTGGTAAGTTATCCCGGTCCTACGATCAAAAAATGTAGTACTTATGCCTGATGTAAAAATAATTACTATCAAGCTGAAACTTCCCTAGTAGCACAAAAACATAGTTTTACGCTGTGCCTACGTAGTTCGACGTTTTGAATCCCGAATTATAACGGATATGGGTCCTAAAACATAGAACTATGTCAAAATATATTTTGTTTCCGATTTTTTTTTAAATTTCATTTTTTTTTCTTTTTCAATTGTTTAAATAAGTTATTCATCAGAAAAAATGATTACTGAGCAAAATTTTTCTCGAAATACAATTCAAAAGGAAAATAGCAAAAAATGGAAAATATCGTAAAACATTTTAAAATGTTCTGGAAACAATATTCAAAACCCACATATTTCGACGTCAATCTGTATAAATTTTAATTTAGCAAAAAAGTAGAAAATATCGTGAAACATTTTAAAATGTTTTGGAAACAATATTCAAAACCCACATATTTCGACGTCAATCTGTATAAATTTTTATTCCTCGTGCTCTCATCTCGAGGAATTTCGGAGAGACGCTACGCGTGGCAACACTTCGCCATTATTTACAATTTGTCGGTATGGCCCTTGGGTACGGCGTAGCAGATTGAACTTTGATGGAATTCGAATTAAAGATAAGTATACTTAAAAATGCATTGATTTTTTTTTTGAATTTTCTCTTGTTATTACTTCAGTATTCTGTGTGAAAGAATAGTTTTTACCTTGTCATCCCTTATATTCATAATAAAGCGTTGTAATTATTTTACGATGTAGTACCCAAGTGTTTTATTTGATATGATTGAGCTAATGATAGTTTTGAGACATTTTCTGAAGCAGTTATTGTATTTAAACATCAGCCGATTCCACTTATTATCGCACTTACAGTGATTAAATCAGCAAAACTCGTTTGCTGAATGTAATGGATTGTCTTGGAAGTCGTTACTTTTAACCCTTAAATACGATCGGCTAATTGATTTTTGATCTCATTCAGTTCAGTTTTCTTCCATTATCACCCCCCCCCTGGAGTTTAGCTTCAAATTATTAAAATTTAAAATTTTGTTCAAGCTCCATATGTAGCTTTTAATTGAACCTGTGCATTTGCAGTCAGAAAAATTCAAGTGATTGTTTGCATGTGTCTCATAGCAATGAATAATTTGCTTAGAATAAAAATGAACTGAATGCTGAAGCTAGTTGTCATAGTTATGTATAAATGATAGTAAAGAATCAACAATGTCATACTGCGAAATATTAATAAACATCTAAACAGTGATTAGGAATTTCGAGAAACAAGTCACACAAACAAGTAAAGAAAAAACACATAATATGTTTGCAAAACAAATAGAGCCGATGTTTATGTCAAGAGATTGGGGGAAGAAAAGAAACAACTGGCATTTTTCTGTTTATAGATACTGTGGACCCCCGTTTAAATAAATACTGTCGGTTTCAAGAAATATTATTCGATTAAGCGAGGTATTTGTTAAAGCGGGGACCTGTAACATTGCGTCTATAGCACGGTTCCAGAATGTGTTATTCGTATAAGCGGGGTATTCGTTTGTCCGTTACCTGATTAAGCGGGGACGACAGTATTGGTAGGAGAATTACGTCTGCAAAATCTTATCTTTGTTGTTTAGGAAGAAATCAAATTCATGGAGGAAACAATGCATTATAATGCTGTAAAAGTTTCTTTCTTTTCACTAGAAAATCCTAAATATTGTACTTGAATATGCAAACTCTGTCACAAAACATTTCAGATAGCTTCAGCAGCAAACGCAATTTTTGCTTCAAGTATAATTTATACGTATTCTTAAAATTTGAATTCTGGGCATTAAAAAACGTTTTAGTCATTTTAGATTTAGAATTTTAAAGATTTTTGTTCCTTGTTTTACACGGTTGCATTATTACTAATATTATGACTTTTCAGAAAGTAAATTTTCTTCATGTCAGCAATTAAATCAGCAATAAAATGCTTTCTGATTTTTCAAATCAACCACTGTTGTGCAATATACTCAAAAGTAAAAAAACAAAGTAATGTTTGTAAAAGCAAACTTTTATTTCATTTTTTATATTGTCAGAGTTAAGAGTCTAAATTTGTGATACTGTAAATGAAAAACATGTTTTTCTGTAATCAACGTAAGCATAATTAAAACCAAAGATTTCATAAAGATTTATTACTCAATGATGAGCAATTGTTTTTACAATATTATCAACTCTTACAATCTGTGCTTTGGCATCGCTTTTTCCCTATAGAATATCGATATAGGTACTAAACTATTTTGACACCTTAAATCTGTCTACAGTTCTTATGCCATGGAATTCACTATTAACCGCTTTCCTTTTGTCTATTTTTTTAAAAAAAATGTTTCTAGAGTTCTGCAAGGCGAATTTCTGAAGCATACAGGGCCGAAAAATCTTTAAAATTTTACATGCCCTGCCGGACATGTGTCTAAACAGTACATAGTCCAAATAAAATTTTGTTATTCTGTATTAAAAAAAAATGAATTTGTCATTTAGCGTTAATCAGAAAAAATAAATAAACTTTATATCTGAATCAAGAATCATCTTAGTATAAATCATTAAAAAAAATACATTAAAAAGTTGTTTATATAATGTTGTTAAAATTTGCAAAATTTAAAGTACATTACCAATATTATTGTGGATATGCATGTCCCGTCAGCATGTTTCATTACTTTGGTGTAAACAGCCAGTGTGTGATTTCTGCCAAAGACTCAAAACTTTGTCCACTGACTACACCGGCGATTTGTAATGTTATTATTTCTGTCATTCCATGGGATAATTTTTCAATAAAACACAAAATGAAGTTTTAGAAAGAAGTATTTGATTGAAAAATTGTATGCCCGCCCAGGCATGTGAGGTAAAGATTCACCCAATCTGAATTTTTACATTCCCCAGCTTATCGGACAATATAATTTTCAAGCACTGCAAGCATAATAAATTTTCTTTGAAGAACGGATGAGATATTGTGAAATCATATGCAATAAGTAAACTATTTATTCACTTATTTAATTTTCCAACAGGATGCTTAAAACCTTGGGAAAGCTTTGTCTAAATTTTGGGAAATCAAATTTCTAGAAAATATCCCAGCGTACAACTAAAAATTTCGTATTGATACCTTGCTCAAGTTGAGTAAAGTATGTTATTTATGTTTTTGATTAAAGTAACTTTCTTTTTTCCAGTTTTTATGAATCAAAGAGGAATATCCGCAAATTTTTCATGCAACACTAATTTAGCTGTCTTCAATCTTATCACAGGTAAGTGATTTTATGTTTCGAAATGTGAATATTAGCTACTTTTGTTTATCAGGACACCACTCAGTGATAGCTCACAAACAAGTTTCTGAAACATGATGAAACCTAAATAACATGACTACATGGGTTCGACCAAGTCGTCGGCCTAAATCGCTACGAGTAGCAAAACTGCTGCAGTTTGCTTTATTTTTGTGTAGTTTCTAGTGAAGTGCACTAGTTTTTAGAAAAAGAACTGAGTGAGCAGCACGATATACAAAAACTAGTAGTTTGAAACCATTAGTGAAGACTACTCTTAACATCAGTAGTGGTGATTTGGGGGGGGGACTGCCCCCACCCCCTTTTGCCATCAAGGATCACTTAAGCGTTTTTAAGATTTTGATTTCGACAAATTTCAAGAGAGATCAGCCAAATTTAGCTCAAAGTTTAAATTTTAAGGCTTCAATTTCAAAAAAAAATTCTCGAATACACCTTCCTTCCCCTGTTTTCTAAGATACTTTTAACTTATGTTATTAAGATTCTAGTTTATGAATCTGTATCTTTTCTGGGGAGAAAACCCCTTTAGCTTTACATCAATAAAGACAGCACGAAATTGTGTTTTTAAAACTTAAATTAAAAAAAATCTGGGATAGTCCCTTAAATCGCTCTCTAAAATCACTAAAGCAAGTCAAGTTGAGTTTTAACCCCTTGAGGACCAGCGCGCCGAAAACGAAGCGCACTCACGGAACCGCGCGCTCCGAAATGGAACGACGCCACGGGCCCACGCATTTTCAGCGGTTAAGCCTAATTTCACCAAAAAAATCATATAAAATTAACATTTCATCATAATGACTTAAAATTTACAGGGTGGGTAACTGATGTATAGTTGGTAAATATCTTTTAATATAAATGATATAAAATCAAAATAAATTTATAAAATAGGCAAAATACTAACAACTACTATGCAAACAAAATTAGAGGATATGTAAATGAATATAAATTAACAGATAATATACAATAAAAAATTCACAATGAAATCAACTTGTGCTATACTAATCTGTATGACATGGAGTATTATTTAAAAAATTCTGCTGAGTATGATATATTTCAAAACAAGGATCGACAGACAATCCAACGTTGCATATTTTGCACTCATAGTAAGATGTTTGCCTTTGCCCCTTCCCCTTTCGTTGCCATCTGGAATCAATAAATCCAAATTTTGCAGTTGAAAGGAATAAATAAGAGGATCGAAATTAAAAGAGAAACAAAATTAACATGAAGTCCGATGATGTTCTTCAAAATCACACGTGCAATTCTGAAGAGTCATAAATTCCACGAAACACAAATTCCACGAAACACGTGCAGAAATATTCAATCCTTTAACCTACCCTTCCCATGTATTAGTCAGCTGGATATAATTATTCCATTACTGCTATGAAAAAAACCAAAGCAATAAGCAAACGCGCTGACGTCTCTTTAACTCTCACAATTTAAAGAGTCTGGATTCCCCGTTTGTTTACATTAATAAATCTGTCATGTCTAATGATCCCAAACCAAAACTGATGCCTATACTAGAAAGTCAAAAGTCATGTGACTCGAATGTGATGAAAGTTGGAGCCATTTAGCGCCATCTATGATGATTTCAAAATTCACATAAATCGTTCCGTTTCTAGACAGCGTATACGTAACATTGGGATATCAGAGCGCATCAAAATGCGGCACGCGGAGGCGACGATGGGAGGAAAAGAGACGATGGGAGGAAAAGAGACGAATTGAAATAACTTCTTTAATACTTTAATTTCACAAATCTTCATGAAAGACCCCAAAATTTGCTAAAAATATCAAAATTTGTATTTTCAAAATACCAGTTTCAAAGTTTTCAAGGGGAAGAACCACGTCTTACCCTTTCCTTTGCATCATCAAGCACTGCCCAAAGTTCTTTTTTTTTTTAAAAGATTTCAGCTTCGAAGAATTCCCAGGAGAGAGTCCATGGACGGAGTTCTCTAACCTTTTCCCAATTTCCCAATCGCTGCCATAATAATATTATCAGGTGCAGATCCAGAGGAAAGGAGTCACGGAGGGTCATGATCCCTTTCTTAAACAACCAAATATAGCCTAAAACTGCAGTTTTGAACCATCTATTAAAAAAAAAAAGCCATATACCCCCTCTTCCCACATACACAGTTTTAGCACAAAATTGAACCTTGACCCCTCTCTTTCCAAAAATAACCCCCTTTTAAACTAGAAACTGAATCCGTCCTTTTGTAACTGCATTTTTAAAGCTACAATTCCAAAGCATTTATGGGAGAGAACCTCCGAAGGTGCTCTCTTCCTTATGTCATCAAAAGGTATCCAAAGATCAAGGGTACAGCTTCGAAAACAAATTTTGGCCCCTCACTTTTAATCCCCACTTGCCGCCACTGCTTAACATTAGTTTAATAACAATAATTTAAAAAAAACAAGGTTTTTCACAAATTTCATTGAGTTACGAATTTTGTCAGCTGATGCAATGATAAAAAATAAGGCTCCTAAAAGTGGTAAAAAGCTGATCTTACCTATTAGACACTTTGTTGCACTTTATTCTATAAATTTTGGCAATTTTTAAATTAACCAGTTCATTAAATGTCATAATACATACGTTTATAATTTTGAAAAATGTATTAGATTATAATTTATTAACAAACAAACTTGTGTTTAGAATGCAGAAAGTTTTGACATGTAAATCCGTGATTTAAAAGGTTGCCAGCCTAATTTAACAAAAAAGCTTACATTTTTGACAGTGAATTGCAACTTCGGGATTTAGATAGGGAGCATGTTTGACTTATTTCCTCTGTGCGTTTTTTTTTTTTTTTTTACAAATGCAAGATATTATTTACAATAGTCATTAAATTTACCTTCCTAGCCTCGTGTTACTAAATAAGAACAGTTTATTTTTAATTAATTTTATTATTATTATTACATTTAGTTATTTAAGAATATTTTTACCATTATGAAAACAACCTTTTCTTTTTAATCCAATAACAATGTAATAATTCAAATTATGTTCAACCGTTATTTGACTATGTTAAGTACAATTTTACTAATTTAACTGTAAGAAATTTCCGAAAAATGTTGCACAAAAGTGTAACATTTTTGTGGGTTTATTAGTTTGTGATTAAAGTTTCATTTTTATGATTCTACTACATGATTAATTGAAAAAAATTCCTTTAATGAATAACAGTGTGTAAAAAATCATGATTAAAAAAAATAATAAATCAAATTTATTTGATTCAAAGCATTTTTTGTATTAATTTGGATTAAATAAACTAAAATAAATAAATGACTAAAACTTTTGTTATGAATTACTTTGCAGTTATAAATATAATTAACTTGATGCTTAAAATAATTCACAACTATTATAATTTGAGTGTAACTTTGCCAAAAAGCATTTAATACATGATGCAAAATCAATTTAATACACATGCATATGATGCACAAATTTAAAACAGATGGCATAGAAGTGCATTATAAATGCATAAAAACAGGAAAACAAACAAGCTGGTCATTGGTATTTCTATAGGCTGACTTCTTTTGCATTGAAAATTGTTTTTTTTTTTTTTTTCCCCAATTCTGAAACAACTTATCTACAGTTTTTCTTTATAAATAAAGAGGGAATTTTAAAATCAGACAGCTACCCATTTTTATTTGCCCGCTTTAGTTATTTTTTTCTGAGTACGCTTTAATTTTTTTTGCAATAATTCATAATTGAAACAATATTAATTTTAAATTTCCTTTTTCAAATTTGTTACAAAAATGTTCCCATTATAGCAAAACAGGCCAATTTTAGAACTTTTCTGCACACTTATTATTATTATTTTAGCTTAGTACTTTAAAATTTCCTTTATTTTTTCATTGAAGAAAAGCCCTGAATACAGTGCATACTAGTGTAAATTTAAAATTTTCTTCGAATAAAATTTTTTAATCTGGGTGAGTAGAGAGAATTTGAATAGATTTGACTTTTCATGGACATTTTCATTTTTCTCTTGCAGTTTAATTTTCCAAATATATAAATTTGGAGTTAAAATATCTTCTTTTAAAGATAAAAAATATTCAGATTTTAGAAAATCCTTTAAAAATATAAGACAAGTTGAACAAGCTCATGGGAGCAACCTTTTGAATATCGTATTCCCTGGGGTAAGCGCAGAGGTGCTTACTGCTTATAAGTTAAAGAATTTATAAATTGTGGATTTAGTGCATATGTGGTACCCCTTCCTCTCTTCAAGTCTTACCATCTTTTTAACAAAATAAACTTCTATTAAGGAAAGAAGAGTAAAATAACGAACGTCTTTCAAAAATGATCGGAAATATGTCCCTCTTCCAAAATTATCAACAAAATGAATTCAAATTGAAATAGTTTAATTTTTATGATCCCTAAGTCCCCTCTGATAGTTTTATTTGTATTTTTTTCAGCTTAAGGGATTTAGGAAATAAATTTTCAATTTTCAGATTCACTAAATTCTTAAAAACATTTTTGTTTCAGAGCAATCATATGTAAGAACATAATACAGTATAAAATGCTCCCTTGAACTATTTTATGGCTCATTTTTACCCTTCACCAGGGCTGTGGAATCAAAGGCAAATTGATTTTGGACAAAGGAGTTCATCTTTCAATTAAATGCTTTAAAATTTCAGGAGTCTACCATTGTCCCTTCAAGTCCACAACTCTGCCAGGGCTCCGGAGTTTGAGTTAAAGCAGTGGTGTAGCTGGGGGAGGGGGGGGGGCTCTCTTGATTTTTTTTATTTTCCTTTAGTGTCCTCCTACTTTATAAAATTTTAACACAAGTTTTCACCCACTTTTTTTTTTGCTCATGCTTCTGTAAACGTCCCTCCGCTTTTTTCTGGAACTACACAGTGAAATTGAATGTTTTGAACTTCCAGGAGCAAGAGTCTTATCTTCCCTCCAACTTCACATATTATGAACCTTGAAAATAAAACCTTGTTTTCATATAGCATTATGTGCTGTCGTCCCCGCTTAATCAAGCAACGGATAAACGAATACCCCGCTTATACGAATAAAATATCTCGGAGTCGATGCCATAGACGTAATATTAAAGATCCCCGTTTAATCAAATAATATTTCTTGGAACCGACAGTATTCGTTTAAGTGGGGCCGACAGTATTTGTAAATTAATGGATTGCAACCATATCACATAGTGAAGAAAACCACATACCAATGTGCCTGACACTTTAATCTCTATATATGTAAAATGTGCTGATGTGATCTACTTCTATGCAATTTGAAAGGTTTTTCTCCCCTAATTAGTGCTTTTGTTGTATATTTTTAGCTATCGCCTCCATTAGATACGAGAACATGTCGAAGGAGGATTTGGCTGACAGATTGGGGCTGTCTTAGCTTCAGCTAAGAGCACTATGATATTGCTTGTCATGACAAATATCTGTTTGATAAAACATGTTATCATTGTTTTCATGCTATTTTTCTCTTATTATTTAACTTTTGAAAATTCGCTTTTTTTTCTACATTTTCAGAGGTAAACTGCACGAAAGAAAAATATTCTCTTCAGCTTAAAATTGAATATCTTTTGAAATTTAGGAATTACCCTGTATTGTTAAGTGAAACATTTTAATAAGATGAGATGAATATAAAATGATGAGAGGTTTGTAACTATAAGGCTGTTTGAGCTCATTTGAATAGTTAGAGTTATTATTCAACTGAGTACCTAGAATGATAAGAGAATATGAAAAATACATAGAATAGTTAGCATACAAATTGAAAAAAGGAAAAAAAAAAAAAATGAGCATTTTTTGAATACTTGCCAGTTTTTAAAAAGTAGTGTATGAATTCCTGTCCTCTTCATTCACTTATTTTGTGCAGAAATGTTACAAATTATACTTTGGTCTTGTATGTATGTAGATATTTGATTGTTTTTTAAATAAATATTTAAAAAAAATCTTGTTCCTGTTTTTATTGCAGCACAATTTTACATTTTGTGAATAATAATTTTTACCAATACATAAAATGTAATGATAGAAGATAAGATCGGAAGAAATCATTTACACGCTATTGAGTTACAGTAGCAAATAACCTAAATCCTTTAATTTTCATCTTTTAATGAATCGGTATTATATTTTAGGTCGACTAAATTAACTTGTAACTTCGTATAGCTAAAATTGAATTGTATTTGTAATTTTGAATTGTATGTACATTCCAAATGTTGCATGGGAAATTAATCTCGTATATAAAAATCTAGTACTATATTGGTTTTGAAACTTATTCTGTGTCAATCGGGTTTCAAGACCGACATTCATGAATATATTGAAGGTGGCAAGTTTTTACGTAGTTCGACGTCGGTCAAAAAATATAGTTCTATATCGTTCTTGAAAATTTTTCTGTGTCAATCGGGATTCAAGACCGATATTCCTGAATATAGCGAAGGTGGCAAGTTTTTACGTAGTTCGACGTCGGACAAAAAATATAGTTCTATATCGTTTTTGAAAATTTTTCTGTGTCAATCGGGATTCAAGACCGATATTCCTGAATATATCGAAGGTGGCAAGTTTTTACGTAGTTCGACGTCGGTCAAAATATAGTTCTATATTGGTTTTGAACATTTTTCTATGTCGATCGGTTTTCCGGACCGTTATTTTAGAATGTTCAAGACCGTTATTCTAGAATGTTCAAGACCGATATTCCTGAATATGTCGAAGGTGGCAAGTTTTTACGTAGTTCGACGTCGGTCAAAATATAGTTCTATATTGGTTTTGAAAATTTTTCTATATCGATCGGTTTTCTGTGCTACTAGGGTTCTTGAATAGCTTCATTTTAATGAGACGCCCAACTTTTCCTCTTATAACAATTCTCGATTGTGGTAGCTAACAGGGTAGCAGGGATCAAATGTGTCGATTTTATGAGTCTCAAAAACTTATCACTAACTGTCGCTTTTTTAATTAAATCATAAGATAATTATTAACAAAGTTTAAAAAAAAATATTTGTTCTACAAGGTGTAACGATTTGATCAAAGAGTCCCCCTCCTCCCAACATGTATCGATTACGAGGTCATCAAAGTGATTACTAACCGGCTGAGTTTTTTCCTATTTCTTAGTTAATATGTATATAATTTAAAAGTCACATTGTCCTACAAATTGCATGGTACGTTATCCCGGTCCTACGTTCTAAAAATGTAGTACCCTGATGAAAAACTAATCAGCACCAAGCTGAATTTTCTTAAATTGCGCCGTTTCAATGAGACACCCGACAATTTCATAAACGAAATTCTGGATTGTGGCAGCTAACAGGGGTAGCAGGGGTAAAATATGTCGATTTAATGATTCTCAAAAATTTAATACTAACTCTTGATTTTTTATTAAATATTAAGGAAATTATTAACATAAGTGGAAAAAATGTTCTTCCTACGAAATGTATGGTTTGAGCAAAGAGTCCTCCTCCCAGCATGTATCGATTACGAGATCATCAAGAATCATTAAAATTTACCTGATTTTTAAATTTTTGCTTAGTTAATATTTATTTGACTAGACAGTCACATTGTCATTCAAATTTCGTGGTACGTTATTGTGGTACTTCATTTGAACACACATTTTAAATTAATACAAGTAAAAATAAATTTACTTTGCACAATTTGGCATTATAGCTGAGCCTTGCCAGTACGCATGCCCAGAGCATATTATATATTCTCCGTAAATGTCGACCATAACCGTGCAATTTGTTTTGCAAAAATCCTACATTTCGACGGCCATAGTTTTACGGGAAATGACTACAATTCTGCTTTCTTTCGTAAAGGAAAAAGGATACCTTTCAGCATTTTAAAGAAAAATAAAAATTTTCAAGAGGCTTTTATTCAGCTCCTGCGAAGTGAACATACATCATTAACAACATCGAATGAGTTAGTTCGAAGCATTGAAGAGTACGTATGTAGAGTATATTCATTAAAAGCGAAAAATGCATCAACAAAGGTAGATACTAATTGTTTTAAAAGGGCTCTAAAGCGAAAAATGAAAAAGAAGAAATTTTTTAAAAGAAAATCGTAGGATATGATCCTTTGTATTTGCCACCTACAAAGCGAGAACTACTGCAACAAATTAAGCGAACTGTATTTATATGTAACGTATGGTGCAATGCACAAATGCGGTGCCCCACAAAAAAAGTTGCCGGAAAGTTATGGATGGACGATAATTGACGGCAAGTACTAATACTATTGGTTTGATGGTCTCCAAAGTCCATCCTTTGAAGAACTATCTTCTGACTCACAAGGTACCCTATTAATACTATTTTCATTTTTATTCGTTTATTAATCAATTTATGGGCAATTTCTTTATTTTTTAAATGTTATTAGTCAGATATCACTAATGACGAAAATAAAGAAGATGAAGATGAAAGTGAGATTAGTGAAGAAGATGATGATTCAAGAATTTGGTGATGAAGAATCTGATGAAGATTAATTGTTTTTTATGAATGCAAAGACAATACACAAATAATTTAACTGGAAAATAAAATTAGTAAAACTTAAACGGATGCTTTCACTTATTCCAAAGAGAAAACGAAATTTACAATTCGTGTCGGACTCGTGATACCTACCTGTTTTCTTGTAGGACAATGGTTTAGCTGGATAGAGAATACACTAACCTATAATGTAATATTTTTGTCCTACAGTTAGTAATAAAAAAAGTTGTCTCGTGGTTCTAACAATTTCTGATCGTAGGACTGGGACAACGTACCACACAATTTGTAGGACAATGTGACTGTTAAATTATATACATATTAACTAAGCAGTAGAAAAAAACTTGCGTTGTTAGTAATTACTTTTGATGACCTCGTAATCGATACATGTTGGAAGGAGGGGGACTCTTTGATCAAACCATACACCTTGTAGGACAAATATGTTTTTCAATAATGTTAATAATTATCTTACGATTTAATTAGAAAAGTCACAGTTAGTGATAAGTTTTTTAGACTCATAGAATCGACACATTTGATCCCTGCTACCCCTGTTAGCTACCACAATCGAGAATTGTTGTAAGAAGAAAAGTTGGGCGTCTCATTAAAATGAAGCTACTCACGAAAAATTAGCTTGATAGTAATAAACAGAAAAATCTCTATCAGGGATCCCTGACTATTACGATGATGCTTATATAAAATTCGTGTAATTTCAGAACAACGCAGTACAAAGCAAGATTTTGTAGGTTGTTATAAACGAAAGATTTTAAATTATTTTCCAATTTCGTAAGTTCAAATGAAAATAGTCAGAAATGCAAACGTATTCGGCTAAACTTTTTATTTATTTATTCTATTTTATTAATTAATTTATTCATTTTTGGACAGTAAAAAACTAAAACGTACATTTACACTACACACACACACAAAAATTTAAATGATACTTAAATAAAACACTAGCAAATAATATTCTACAAACATGAAGAAAAAGCACTATGAAATTAAACAATGTAGATTCGAGTAAAAGAGAAATTTAGACCGAAATTTGAGTGAATTTTTCTTTTACGATCACAATACTGTTGGTTCCAAGAAATATTCGATTAAACGGGGTATTGTTTAAGCGGTCATCTTCAACATTACTTCTACAGCACATGGCGAAATATTTGGTACCGAGATATTTTATTTGTATAAAAAGCGGGGTATTCGTTTATCTGTTATCCGATTGAGCGGGCCGACAGTATTACAATGTAAATGGAAGTAAGCATTAGATACTGTCGTCCGCGCTTAATCGGGTAACAGATAAACGAATGCCCTGCTTATACGAATAAAACCGTCCAGAACCGAACATTTCCCCATAGACACAATGTTAAATATCCAAGCTAAATCGAATAATTTCCCCGGATAATCGAATAATATTTTTATCTTCCTTTGCAAAAAATTTTGCTTAGAAAAATTTAGAATAAAAAAAAAAGTGTTCCCTCAAGACCTTGGAGTAAGCAAACCACTATTGTGGACTGTTTCAGAAAATAAAAGTGAAAGGCGAAAAACAAATTTTTTGTAGCACAAGTTGAAAGTTACTTTTTTGTGATTTTCATACGACCGTACAATATTTATACTCAATTATTATACTTTTTTGTTGTTAACTTTCCTTATTTCAAAAACTTTTTACCAATAACATTAATTATTTCCTTTATATAGCTATTTCTTTGTTATTACTACGTTTTGAGACTAAAATTGAAAATGGAAAGGTAAAAAAATGTTCCCCGCTTAATCAAATACCCCGCTTAATCGAATAAAATTTCTTGGAACCGACAGTATTCGATTAAGCGGGGCCGACAGTATTTGTATCTCTGAACTCATAGGTAAAAACGCACATCTATCGTTAGAAAAGCTTACGTTGCCTTAAAAGTAAATGAGGTAAAAATTGTAAATACTGGAATCGTTTTCGTACGTGGGAAAACGCAATGCTTGGATGAATATGAAAGAATGGTCAAAGAAGACGCTATTTATTTAGTTCGAGAAAAGCGTTAGAACATTAGAATTCAGTTTAGAAGGAGTAGCTGACGAATTTATATTTCAAAGGAAACATCACGATCAATCGATCTTTCCCCCGATCAAAACTTTTGAAAGCATCATACAAATCGATCTTTATTCAAAACTTCTATTTTCTTGATGCAGATCAGGTGTGCCCCTAAGGGGTTGGGGGGGATTTTTAGGGGAAATTTTTCAAAACTAATTTGTTTATTTAAATTATTTATAAATTTATTTTTTTAATTTAAATAAATTACTGATTTTTTTTAATAAAAATTGTTCATTAATTTATTTTTAAATTTTAAGTTATTTCTTTATTATTAGTTATTTATTTTGTGTGTGTGTGTGTTTGGAATGTCTGGAAAGGGGGAAAAAAGCGATTTTCTGCGCATTTTTCGTTCTTTTAAAAATTAATAATTAAAAAAAAAAGACAGTTATAATTTAAAAAAATAAATAATAATATTTTTAAAAATTGATAATATTTTGAAAAATAAATAAAATAAAAAAGAGGGTTGAAATAAATTACAAGAGGGTTGTGAAAATTTTGGAGGGAAATTGTGCCATTGAGCTTGTTGGGGGGGTGGGGGGCACCCCTGATGCAGTTGTTATTACAAGGGGACAGTGCTTGAGCTCTTTCAGAGCGTTTCTCCACCTCTTGATCAGGGGACCGGCAAAAATTTTTTGAAAACATTTCTTGGACCGGATGGTTTTTTTTTTTTTTTTTTTTTTGCAAAAGAAATTCGACTCGCAGTCAAGATTTTTGGAGAAAAAAAATCTTGTCGGTAAAAAATCCCTTTTACTTTAAAAAAAAGTATTATGTTTTTTTATTAATTTATTTTTACCGATTCCAAAAAAAGGAGGAGGTTCTCAGTTCGAATAAGATCTTCTTTTTCCAATGACTAAATTACTAAATAAAAAAAATTTCGACTCGTTCACCGATAATTTTCAAAACAAATAGCCAATTCGCTCGTTTGGAAATAGGCACAGATAGGTTATCTTAACTACTTCTCTATGCTTCTCATTCCCCTACTACGCTGCAGTTACAGTACACTTTCTACTTCCGTACATAATGATTTACCATTATTATCGCTTGGTTTTTTACTTGAACGTACAGATACTAAAATTAGCTCTCACAATAATCTCTGCATTCATTCAAAATTGACTTTCGCGAGTCGTTTCATCATTTTGATTGTTTCGATGACATAATTTCAGTTTTTCATATCAACAAATGACAGACAAAAAAATGACGACCCATTTATTTTCAAATCCGACACTAGGTGTGCCATCCCGCGCAAATAAACAAGCGACAAGATAAAAACGTCCGATTTGCGTTTCGAAGAAAAATGTGTTTTCGGGAGAAGAGATACAGAGCGAGATAGTCGCTTTCATTCTCACTGGAACCGCGGGGTGGGACAGGCCTAACCCGTCAGACATTTTGGTTCATAAGGAGCTTTGGATTCAGCCTTAGTTCAAAAGCCCAGTTGAAAATACGTTATCAGTCACTAGTTGCTGCATCGCAGGAATTTTATTTCGAATTTTTCCGGGGGGAGGGAGGGGAGTGCTGAAGGCAAAGGGGACAAGGGGTCATATGAATATGAGCACATCCCTGTGGAAGAATTTTTTTCAGCTTCAGTCAAAAGTTCCATTGAAATGTCAAAATTTCGCTAAAAATAAATAAGTTCGTCACACGCACACACACACACGAAAAGAAGAAAAGTCTTAAGAGTGAGTTAAACTTTATTTAGTTAACTTCCTTTACATGTATTGCACGGGCATCGCCGTGCGGGTACTGCTAGTCTAGAAAAAATATGACGGTGTTTGCTCGTTCGTTTGAAACCGCTGGCCAGAAGCATCCACAGCACCTACAGACCTGAAACTTGGCTCAAAAATTCGAACGTATCCCAGTAAAATGCACCTCGAAGGCCAAATTTTTAATTTCGAATTAGTTATTTTTAAATTAATTAATTAGTCTCATTTTTGGTGTATCCGCCATAATTGAGGGGGAAAACCTTCCCCAACCCCAAAACATTATATATCGCTGGAAAGGTTTTTTTTTCTGAAAAAGAAAAGCTTTAGCATGTTTCTGTCCGTTAATTAGGACAGAGATATTAATTAATTAAATTTTAGTCAATTTTCAAGGCTTAATAAAACACTAGGTCCATTTTCCTGATCAGCTGCTCTTTTGTCCCTGAAGTTACTTTGTGGTTTAAATTTGCGTATAGATTTAAGCCTTGAAAATTTATTCAATTTGATTAATTAATATCTACTGTTACTTACTTAACTTTCTGTCTCTTATATTTATTTGGCGAATTGATTTAAACTTTAACATGACTTTAAGTGGAATTTAAAAGGTTGTGGAGCGCATTTGAACTAAAGGATATAATAATTTTTCTTCAGAGGGGGTTAAAGTGAATTTAAATTTATTAAGTTGACTTCCTCAAAATTCGGTGTTACCGAAAATGTCACAATGGAACTATTATTGTTAAAAAAATAGTGATGGCTATTCAGTCACTCGTCGTATTTGGCGTCGTAAAGTTTGGCCACAATAGAGAAATTTACCAAACCTTCCAGCCAGTGAAACATTACTTTCTCCAAATCAAAGAAAAAGAAAACGCTCTGGTAAGGAACAGCAGTTGTTCGCAGTCTAAAGAGTATTTTATTGCATGTTTAAAACATGCATTTAATGCCGCCATCACTAAATTTTTAACAATAATAGTTCCATTCTGACATTTTCGGTAACACCGCTATTCAGTTACCCTTCGTATTTGGCGTCGTAAAGTTTGGCAACAATCGAGAAATTTGCCAAACCTCCCAGCCAATGAAATCTTGCTTATTTGAAGGTCACTGTTAGATTGTAATCACTTCAAACAGTTGGTGCGAAAGACATTATATTTCTTGCCTTTTAATGTTCACATTAAAATCATGGAAGAATGGTTGTGGCTGAGCTACCTGACACAATCGGTTCCCTATGTTAATAAATTTAGATTTGGCGACCAATTTTACATTGAAATTACGATAAAATCGGAGAATTATATTAAATTTCAAGGGCAAAATTGCTGTGGTCGTTGAGAGTTTTCTTCCAAAATCTTGGCACTACAGTTGTGTCAAAAGTTCCATTGAAACGTAAAAATTTCGCTAAAAATAAATAAGTTCGTCACACGCACACACGAAAAGAAGAAGAAAGTCTTTAAGACTAAAATAATCCTCCCATTGAACTCTACAAACTGTGAAATGGCATTAAAAGTGTCATCTATATATTTTAAAAGGTCGTGGAGCACATTTGAATTAAAGAATATAATAATTTTACTTCAGGGGGTTGTAGAGAATTTAAATTTATTCAGTTGACTTTCTTTAAATTTTTGCACGGGCATCGCCGTGTGGGTACTGCTTGTAATTAATATATACCCTCTTACAGTAATACAATGTGTTTATATTTATAAAAATGCTAAGATTAATTCTATAGATTCATCGGCTGTTTTTTCTGGTGGCTGTATTATATTATTTTTTTTTCTTAGCCATTTTTTTTCCTCCCAATCACAAAAATCTTTCTTCACACTGTTTCCCTGATTCTGCTACAATGTCCGATGTCGGCAGCTTTCTGCCACAGAGGAGCACATATGCAAGGGTCTAAAATTGCGTTTTTCGGCCTTTAAGTTCGAAACATTTCAGAGGACAGCCCCCACCCTAATGAAAAATGTCTCTTTTCTCTACTGGGGGGGGGGGGGGTCAAAATATGCTCTGTTCCAAAAAACAGCAAAAATCAAGCTCACTTGTATGTAAATCCATTCATTTCACCAAATTCAAGAATGAAGAATGGGGCACCCTGACCCGTCTGATCCCCCAATGATGGAAATGGGGGAACCCAATGTAAGCTATACCACAAAAACATCAAAAACTGCTTCCACTTGTACGTAAATACTACATTAGTTTTCCAAAGCCAGGGGCGGATGCAAATAACCCTTCCCCTGTTCCCCCAAATGACAAACCTGCTGCCTCGGAAGAATAACGTGTGAGAATTTGAAAAAAAAAAAAAAAAGAGCGAAATTTGAAATATTTCTTAAATTTAATGGCAGTTTTTGTTAATTAAAATAAGGGTTTTTTTTTTTTTTTTTTTTTTTTTTTTTGAGGTCAGAGCAACCTCCCATCGGAGCTGTTAGCAACACATCTGAAGATTGAAAACCAGCCCCGTAGCAGAAACAGCGCAAAAGCTGTAGAAAAATTCCGGCGAACAATATAGACTCGGTCTGATTTTCTTACGTAAAACCTTCCGCGTATTTACGCATGCGTCAGATCTTCTCTGCACCAAAATATGTCTTATCAAGATAGTGGGATAGGTAAGATAACAATAAGGTTACGAATAATAACAAGCTTTTTTTTTTTTTGATATCCGCATCAAACAACGTAGAACGATGCTAATTTCAAATAAATAGTTCAGTTGAATGTGTCAAAAGGATAGCAAATGCAAGTTTTAAATTGCAAATTTCGGAAAGTTCTCACCCACAACCTTTTTTTTAAGTGGAATGGTTCCTGAGTGGTAGGTGCGACTTTCAAGGACGGACAGTATTTCCTCGTTAAGGAAGAAAAATAACCCTGAAAAATAGTTAACTGAAAAAAAAAGGCTTCAATTTCAGCCAATGAAGACTTGTGGGAGGGGGGGGGCGCTATCCAGAAAAAATGGTACTATGAATTACATTGAAAAAATATTTTCAATGTACAACATAATTTTCTTCTATGGAAGGGGAGGGGGGGGGGAGTATCTAAGCCCATGTACGGTATACGCTACTGAACAAAAAAGTACATCTAATGAAAACGGTCTTTCAGACCTTTAAATCTGCAAATTTGCTGCTTTGTCAAACAAAATTTGATGAATAAAATAGGGAATTTTTCGGAAGGTCACTGCGACCTCCCATTGGGGCGCCATCTCCCTGCTACTGGGGACACCAATATTCTTCAACCAGGGGCGCCCCGAGCTTAAATTTTTGGGAGGGGGGAAATTCTCTTTGTACCGAATGAAATTCTGGAATGATCCGAATGATAAAGTACGAGCATTCACACGTACCTTGGGAAAGGCCAATCGTGGTATCACTAAAAATTAATAAAATAAACACAAAAAAAAGAAAAAGAAAACGAGCATTTTCAACCTTTTCAGATCAGGCACGTCATTTCAGGTTTTTCCGGGGGGGGGGGGGGGCAAAGGGTAAAAACTCTAAAAACACAATACAATTTCATCAGAAAACAAAAAAAACCACGCCCACATAAATGTAAACACATTGATTTCTCAAAGTCAGGGGGGAGGGCAAATGACCCCTCACCCCTGCCTCCCCTAAATGACGGGCCTGCTTCAGATGAGTGACAAATATTTGAACTTTGATAAATAACAACAGGGGTGTGTTTTGAACTGTCAAAATGATTGATTGGAAAACAGACGTATTAACTGTATGACAGGTGAACAACCGAATTAAATTTTAGAAATTGGTTCTCCTTATTTGCAAAGGTAACTATTACATATAACTAAAGAAAAATTGCAGCTACACACTCACACAATATGCATAATTGTACAAAAAAATCTGGTATGGACCCCACACTACTTCCTTTTACGTGTAAATTTCTTAGTAGTTGCCTTAAGTGTTAAAAAAAGTGCTTGGAGTGAGCAAGGTAACAATTCAAATATTTACTCCCCTAATCTGCCACGAAACAATGCAAAAAATATTTTGCAATGGTTAATTTTCTAAATATTGCTGATTTTAATATCATTCAGTGAATTTTTCGCAAAATATCGCCAATAGCGCCAAGTTGAACCCAAATTCAAAAAAATAATTTTTTCGCCAAATTTGTCGCCAACTTGGCGATATGTCGCCAAGTTGGGTGTCACACACTTGGTGACCAAAAGCTTGGCGACATTTCGCCAAGTGGTCGCGCCAATTCATATCACTTGAGTCTGTATTGAAATTAACATTGATTTACCCCAAAAAAGGGGTAAAAGACCCCCTTGGGAACATTCGAATGCAATCACAAGGGGAGGTGCACAACTAGACCCCCCTCAGAGTCTACATACCAAGCTAGAAGCTTCTACGGCATATAGTTTTTGAGTTATGCGACATACACACGCACATACATCCTCACATACGTACACACAGACGTCACGAGAAAACTCGTCGTAATTTACTCGGGGGTGGTCGAAATTGATTTTTCGGCTGTTTGTATGTTGTTAGGTACATATGCACAAGCTGATAGGTCGAAAAAACTACGCGACATTCATTCGGGGGTGAGCAAAGTCAAAATTTAGACCGAAATTTGAGTGAAATTTTTTTCGTGATCACAATACTTCCTTTACTACGTAAAAGGAAGTAAAAAGAATATTGCAATGTCCTGAATTTGTCGAATCGTCAGTCCAATTCTGCGAGTGAGGAAAAATTTTGGGAGGTCCCAGTGACCTTCCTTTGGGGCGCTCCTGTCTTCAACCCTTCAACGCATTTTTGGCGTGCGATTTCGGG
>JAXGGA010017751.1:0-23553 GCA_038373865.1 Uloborus plumipes | reverse complement strand
TTTCTGGGATCACTACGTTTAATAATAAAGAACTTCGGATTATTAGGCGAAACATTCTGACGCTCCCCTCGAGGGGGAGGAGGGTTTTTATTTTCTGAATCCATAAGCGGACCGGAGAACTGAGGGGAAAAGTGGGGTCGAGCCCCTGCGTAGCCCCCCTACACAGGGGTAAGGCTGCATACGACAGGGTTCGCCAGCTAGCCCTGAAGCCTCCCGTTAGCGATACCGCTTGGCCCCGGTACCACGCAGCCATCGGCACGGTCGCCACACCTTGGCTTGGGATCGTTCCGAAATTTGGTAAGTGTGATGAGGGAAGGAGGGAGAAAAGATCCCTACCCGCCGAACTTCGGTTTGAGCAACTGGGGGTCACTACTCCGCCAAGAGCTCGCCCCGAACACACCACACCGCAAGCCCCCCCCACCACGACAAGGTAAACGGAACAACGGGGGGGGGGGGGTGATAATTGGATGTTAATGCTTTTTGACCAGGAATTAACCCAGGTGACCCTAGCTAATGTGAAATTAGAATACCAGCGAGCGACCGCACTTAGGCAGCTTTTTTAGGCAGAACTTTACTCTCTGCTTTAACATATGATATTATCTAAATTAATTATAATTAATACATGCAATAAAAGCTTTAAATACCTTTAACAGGGATCAAAGCGAACAAGGGACAAAATATAGGACACTTATTGAAAAAATATATCAAAATATATATAAAAATTTGCGTTTGAAAAAAAATCTGTTTTTCTTCTTTTTATACAAAGAGTAACACACATGGGCTTCTGATCAAATATCCAGGTATCTTTCGGTTGTTGATGAAAAACCCAGGCCTTTTTTAGGTTCTTTCAAGTATCATTTTAATCTCTAATTAGCTCTTACATTCAGATTTGTAGATGTTCAGATTAAATAGGTTCTACTGCACATGATCAAAAATCATGCACCTATGTTTACTCAAATACATTGTACGTCAAAATTAAGGGAAAAAGTCTGAAATTCAAAAGTTTAATATTAATAAGAAACTAGCTGTACCCGCCCAGCCTGCGTTCGTGCCATAAATTTAAAAAAATAAAAGAAAAAGTAATTTGTGCTCATTAGGGTGATTCAAAAAAATTTTTTTTTGAATTTCTCTGGTCTTACCCCTCAGTTTTTTTACACTATTCATGAATGTGATGTACATAAAATTTTAGCTCAATTGAATAATATTTAGAGGTCGCTCAACGCAATCGAATTCTGTTGAAAATTAGCAATTTCGAGAGTTGGAGTATATAGCTTCATTACCCGAAATATTATTCTCCATATAAAATGGAATAACTTAAAACGTTAGTTTACTCTACTAAGTAATTAGTCAATAAAATAATAGCTCAAAGTGAGTTGTAACGATTACCCCCCTCCCCCCTGCTCCAAAGCTGCATTATCTCTTACCTGAGTTTGGGTAGAAAATGCAGCTGCAAGCTCGGGCTGTGGTTTCTGTTTTCTTTTCGGTTGTTTGATGTGTATGAGTTTATTTGGCTAAAACACCTAGCATCCACTCTAGACAGGGCCCAGTATAAGTGACAGAAAGCCACTTTGATAGTAGCTGCTACAGTACAAAGTATGGGTCAAATGGGGAGGATTTGACAACGTCCATAAAACGGTAAATGCAAACTATTCGCTCTGAATTGGCCGTTAACTTACAAAAGTCGTTTAAATCTAGGACTTCCTTTGATAGTTCAATGGAACGAAACACTTATGCAAAATATATCGGGAAAATGAAGGATGATTGGCGGGTTTCATACCAGTATTAGTATCAGTACCACAAGCACTGATGATTTACTTCTGTGTTCTAGTAAATTAGTCAGGCATTGGAATTGCTACGGAAAATGCTGCTATACGATAACCAGTTAGATAAATGGGAACTTACTGAGCTCGTACGTGGTATGTGTTTCAATACGACATGCATTGCCGGTACTAAAGTTGGAGCATGATTTAACTTGGGGAAAAAAAAACTATGGAAGCAACTTTTACATTGTGCTTTCCGCCATTATATTTTAGACATTGTGTTTTCTGTGGTATTACAACCGAAAGCTATTCTACTCTTGGTCTCTCGGTATTTTAACCGATAAACCAAGAAATAGGTAGAATTGGCGTATTTGATTGCGTGCAATGTCAGATGCGATGTTCACGCAATTGCGTGGAACCATCCACTGCCATTGGATCTACAATACTGCTTTTTAAGGTATCCGAATACCTTCGGAGGGTTTTTTTTTAATATTTTTAAAATCATGAATTTTTTTTGCAATATTTGTTAAATTATAATCAAAAGGTAACAATAAGACAGAAAAAAAATTAAATTTCATTTTTTTTTAAATATAATGCTAGAAATATGGGTAAAAAACAGCAAAAATAAGCATTTTCGCAAAACGTCACAACTCAACTTTAACTCAAGATATTTTTGTTTTGTAAATTTTACTGTCATTATTAAACTCCTTTCCAGGGACTGTACTACTCTCATGCTTGTAGTTAAAGTATTTCATAAAATGTACAAGGTCCATCCCTACGAAAGCTAAAATCACTAAAAATTTATTACGAATCCTATGTTTTAGCTACAATAATTAAAAAAGAATTACATCTACAGTTATGAGTGTAGCACAATCCCTTTATCAAACATGTCAAAGCATATATTCAAAATTTTATGAACTTTGATAGATAATTTTTGATGTTATGAGGTTTTGCGGTAACATAGAACACTAAAAAGTCGATTTTGAGAAAACGCTAAAAACAAGTTTTGACTTGATGTCTCACCCATAACTAATGCATTTAGAGTTGTGAGTGCTGTTCAGTCCTTTTATTACACATTGCAAAGCATGTATGAAAAATTTTATGGACTTTCATCCATAATGTTTAATGTTATGAGGTTTTGTGATAATATGAAATACTAAAAGTTTGATTACGAGAAAACACTTAAAATTTTTTACTTGATGTCTTACCAATAACTAATACATCTAGAGTTATAAGTGCAATTGAATACCTTTATTATTCCTTGCAAAACATATGTACATCATTTTATGGCCTTTGAAGCATAATTTTTAATGTTAGGGATGTAACATTAACATAAAACATTAAAAATTTGATTTCGAGAATACGCTCAAAACACATTTAGATTTCATGTATTATCCAAAACCAGTATAGGGTAGGTGGGGGCAAAGCCCTGCAATTTCCGGTTTTTTCACCATAGCGACCAGCCAGGAGCTGATTTACTCGAAAATTCAGTTGTGGGTTTTAGTTTGGGATCTTATCTTCAAATAGAACGGAACATCAATTAAATCCAATCATTAGTTTTGGAATAATCCGAATAATAAATTTTAAAAAAAATGCAGGGCTTTGCCCCAGTTTATGGGGCAAACCCCTGCAGTGCAGGGATTTGCCCCAATTTGCGAGGTATGGAATAAAAAAAAATACTACTGCCAAAAACTTTCAAAATAGTCTTTTAATTTGTCATAAAATAAAGGGAAATGCTTGAATACATAGGTAACTTTGAAAAAGTAAACTAGAAAAGACTAGTAAAGCCGAAAAAAAACATGAAAGTAAAAAATTACTTACTAGGTACTAAAAACTTCCAAAATATTTTTTTAACTTGTTATGCAAATGAAGAGAAAACCTTCAACTAGGTAAATTCAAAAAACAAATAAGGAGGAGTAGTAAACAAAAAAAAGTTTGAAAGTTTTTTTAACATTTTCAAATAATAGCTGCTGACTCAAAGAATTGTAAACATGGATAAGTCCTCGGAGAAACTCAGCGCATTATGAAACCGCGCTGTGTGAATTCCAGTTGGATGTGATAATTTTGAAACGATGTCACCCGTATCAATGTATGACTCTTCTTTGGTTTCAGTGAATTTGTAGGCGCCTGGTAGTTTCTTGTAGAAAACCACTTCGTAGCCTCCATCGTCGTATGTGGAAATTATCTTAGCCACGTAGTGTCGGAAAGACGTTTTCGTTTTACCTTGCACTTTAATGATAGCGTAATCATTAGGCTTAAGCAAAACTATCCTTTGGGCTTTCGATGCAGTCCCAACGGATTATCCAGGAAGATCCCTGCTGCGACCTTCGTTTGGCTCCTCAGAAATATCATCAGACGATGCCAAAGCCCACAAAGTACGAAGGTGGAGTATAACAACATTCCGCAGGCGGGTTACACGAGCCACCATAGGCGGCGAGCACGATGCTGTCATCGAAGGCGGCTAATCTAGTCGCCTAAAGTAAAGCGGCTAATCTAGTCGCCTTGTCGGCTGGTACAGAATTAATCTTTGTCTAAAGTTTGCCCCTGAAAATAGGTGTGCTATAACGCCTAATATCCGAACGGATATCCGGATCCGGCAGATGAGGAGTCACCGGATATCCGATCCGGCCGGATATCCAAAATCACTATCCGGTGCATCCTACTTTTCTTCCTTTCCTTCAACTTGAGCAGGTGACTGAAAATAGGTCACATATAGGGGAAAGAATAGCCAAGGTCATGTGCTGATAGCGCCCTCTCCCTTAAAGATACATAGCTAAATTCATCTGCAGTATATCTCACACATACACGCGCCCGCTGGAAGGTTAATAGTTGAGGATAAATATTTCATAGTTGGACTTAAAATGGAATGAAAAATGCGAAAATATTATCCAGTGCTAACTGGGGCAAAGCCATGCACTCGAGGGTTGCAGGGATTTGCCCCAAATGACCTGCAGGGATTTGCCCCGTTTGAAGTACGGGAAATGGTGGATTGGTAGGGCTAGTTGACGAGAAGAAAAATCAAAATCAATCCACAGCATCAAGGGTTAGTCACAGTACTATTCATCGATAATTAATTGATACGTTTGGTAAAACCCTATCTCACATAACATTGAACTGAAGTATGAAGTTAAATTACATCAAAACCATGAAAAACGAACTCACCTCATTTTCTCCTCAAGTTGCCTTCTCAGACGCTACAGCTTTTATCGGTGGACACCTGTTGCAATTCCTCAACTGCACCCTGGCGGCCGGTTCTCAAATCTAAGGCGGTCTATTCAAAAAGTCGATGCAGGGCTTTGCCCCGTGCAGGTCTTTGCCCCCACCTACCCTACTTAGAGTTATGAGTGTAATTCAGTCCCTTTATTATACATGGCAAAGCATATGTACACGATTTTATGGATTTTGATCCATAATTTTTAATGTTATGCGGTTTGGCATAAACGTTATAACACAATAAATGTTTTCGAGAAAAAGCTTAAAATTAATTTTATCTTCATAACTAATAGATCTAGTTTTCAGTGTAATTAAATCTGTTTATTAGATATAACAAAGCAATTATAGAACAATTTAGGCTTTCAAACTGAAATTTTTGATGTCAACTGATGTTTTTATTGAACATAAAATACTAAAAACTTGCTTTTTTTCGAATGCAAAAAAACAAATCTCAATTTTATATCTTCACAACATACAAAACCTGTCTTGCAAAAATTATTTTTTTGTATTTACAAAACATAGAACACATATTTTCTATTATGAGTGTTTAATTTGTTTAAAATTTTAATATGCTCCTGATTCATACACTGTATTTGTTGCCTTTTTTTTCCTAATAGCTCTTAAAATTTTTCTTCTTCTTTTTGCAATTGGGGTTTCGTGACGGTCTGCATCGGAAATTCGTAGTTTATCCAGCATTTGGTATCCTTTCTGTGTGAAAAAGCCAATGTCTTGAACATTCAACTTGTGTAGTACTTTTACACATCCTTTGCTAAATCCGTCATTGTACTGAAGTATAGCATCATATGCACCTAACTTTACTGTGCTCAAAGAAACAAATACCTCCTTTGGTATTCTCTGCCAAATTATTGCATTCAAGCTTTCATTTGCATTTTGGGTTTTACCGTGAAGGCATTTTTCTAAAAGTTCCCTAGCACATAGTTTCATATATACAGGCTTGACAATATTAAGCACATTTTTAGGCAATCCATTGTATTTTTCTCGAATCGGAACTTTTTGGGCTAAAGCCCTCTGGTAAAAACACCAGCTATCTTTACCAAGAGGGCACTGACCATGCATAGGTTTTCTTGTACTTGAGGCACAGTGAAATAGTGCAGCAATGGCATTTTGCTGCATGCTCTCCAAATTCCCCACATTGGCCCGAATTGCAATCCCGTAATAGTTCTGTAGCCGGTCTATGAACACGTCTGTCAGTTTCCCTCTTCCAGACAGACCCTTGGTTTTTGCTTTTAGTTTTCTTAATCGCGTGCCTACTCGTTTCTGAATATGTCCGATGCATTCTAATTTGGTCACGCTGTCTTTTCCATATGCATTTTGTACGCAGGAATAAGCTTTTGAGTCCCCGTCGCCGTAATACTTCACGTATTTTAACTTTCTAGTGAGCAAAGATCTCGAAAATATTCTTTTTGCACCGACAACTTCCATTTTGCCGGCACTTCCAACAAAATTTGCATGGCATAAATGATCTGCTTTCTCAGAAATGAATACATTGTTCTTTTCCATAGTATGTAGTTTCTTACAGATCATACAGTAAGAGGACATGACTTCGAGGTCGACCACTTTCCCCGTGTCCACCGAAATGGCAGATACACAACCATTTAGAGATGTAAAACCTCGACGTTGCCAAGTTCCATCCACAGAAACTCCACATTCATTGTTGCCCGTTTTATTGACGACTTCTTCAGCCGCTTCTTTCATTGAATGTTCTGCAACCTCAGACACAGCTTTCAACAGCTTACCTTCTTGATTTTTATAGGCAGCTTTGGACAGGCATGGCAAATTTAAAGTAGCGCACAGTTTATTAGCAGCAGAAAATCCTTTTCCGATCTGCCTCATTCCATAGACAAATCTTGCATTTACTTCTGCTTCATTGATAGTTTTATTAGAAGATGCAAAGCTTTTAATAAAGTCACAAGATTTGCATTGTAAATTCAGGTGCGAACACAATCCATATATCGAATCTTCAGTGATGGATAAACTACCTTCAGATCGGCACTTTGGACATCCAAGTTCTTTAAATATATCCATTAGAATATTCATGTCAAAAATTCTATTACCAGTTACACTGGTGTTTTCATCAAGTTCTGAGGGATCAGATGTTCCCAACTTTGACGCACTAACAGTAACAGTTGGTGAATTCTCATTATTGGGAAGAATGTTTTCCGATTTTTTTGTAAATCTATTGCCGTGAAACTTCTTTTTCCTCGTTCTTGCAATACTCTTTCCCATTTTTAAAAGAAAAAACAAGCACTTTACTTAGTTTTAAACTGTTAAAACTGTCAAAAAAGATCGCAAAGAAATAAGGTGAACAGAGCTAATTGTAAACAAAATAGACTGCAACGATGCCAAACGTTTTGCACAAAACTTATGATGCCAAATTAAATAATAAATTCTTTATCCTTTTTTAATTAAATTTAAGTTAAAAATAGTTTTAAAAATCCGTTTTAACGCTCATATTTAAGCAAATTAAAACGTAAACAAACATTTCAGCAAGCTTCCGGTGAACAGAAGGCTGCTTCCGGTTTGCGAATTCTGAAACATAGTAACATTTAAAGGGCTATAACTCCAGTTCCAAGGACAGTAGAAACAAAATTCAACCAGATTTGGAAAGATAAAGAATTGGTGTTTAATATTTTGCTAAAATTGAAAAAACAATATTTTGGTCGAAAATCGATCTCGAAAGGTAGTCGGATACCTTAAGCGGTTTTAGCAATCATAGTCCAGAATAAAACATTCTAATTTTAAACCTGTAGTGAAGAACGATGAGGTTGAGGAGTTGGTAGCACATTCAGAGCAACGTGCAACTAGTAATGGAAGTTGCGCAAAGTTAACTTCTGATGACCCATGTAAAAGAAGTGTCCAATGAAGATACTAGAGCTTAGTGCGATTTTCTTGAGCAGAGCACCTTCTCTTGGTGTATGTTTTCATGTCCCAGGAGTGGTTCCTCGTGTTATATCTGTGTTAAAGATTCTTTATGGCTTCAAGTTATGGATATTTCCCAACCAGTTCAAACTTGCAGTTGGACAAACAAAAGGTATTCGTAACATATGAATGTGATTTTTTTCACATTCTTATCGTTAATGGGAAAAAATATCTAAGAGCTGGGTTCCCAACAACCCTTTGTGCAAGCACAAAGAAATGATTTGGAATATTTTTAGCGTCCTTATTCATGTGACGAAGAAACTCAAAATATATCAGCTGTTTGATACTGAGCATTCGAATCTTTAAGATAGCTACCAACAAGGCTTTGTTCTACCAAAGAAAGTGAGGATTGTAAACGACAATATGGAGCGTGGCATGGCCCTTATTGAAGCATTTGTTAAGACTATCACTAATGACGAAAAACAAAGACAGTGTCTTCTTCAAGTGGTACAGGAACACAGAAAAGGTTTCAAAGTTGCAAAAAAGTAACCTTAAAAATATTGCAAGAATTAATGAGCGAATTACTATATATTTAATGTTTTTATATTTTTTCCGTATTTGATTAGTTTTCATACTTTTCTGCATTTCATTGGTTTTTCAGATATATAGTTCATTTTGTGATTGCACGCTTTTTTTCTTCGGAGAAATAAAAAAGCAATAAAGTAACTTCGTTATTATTATTATTTACGTCCGCATTTGTGCCACTATCACAAAATTTGAAGTACTCCTAAATGTAAATATAGTTTACTAAAATTTTGGGCGAATAATTCAGTGTATATAAAGGGCCTAAATAAGACGATAAGACGAATAAAAATACAAAGGCTACTTTTTCTATAGATATCATTTACGATCACGTTTTTGTCAATATCACAAAATTTCAAGGCGTTTGAGTGAACTCTAAATATTAATATATTTTGCCAAAATTTTGCACAAATAATCAGTGTATATAGTGGCATAAAATAAGAGGGTAAGACGCACAAAAATACAAAGGCTACTTTTTTCTATAAATATCATTTACGATCACGTTTTTGTCAATATCACGAAATTTCAAGGCGTTTGAGCGACCTCTAAATATTAATATATTTTACCAAAATTTTTCACAAATAATCAGTGTATATAGTGGCAAAAAATAAGAGGGTAAGACGCGCAAAAATACAAAGTTTATTTTTTTCCATACATTTCTGAATCACCCTAGTGCTCATGTAAATTTCCCTTCCCACCCCGAAATTAAAAAGCTCAAAGATTTTAGCGTAATCCCTAAAAATGTATTTTTCCGCATTTATTTATGGGGTTTATTGCTGAGGTAAGCCTTGGCTAAATTTACTTTGTATTGAAGTGGCGAAGTTAAAACTGGCTATGTTCAGAAACAAATTTTGTGAGTATTAGCAAGTTGCGCTGACGAAATCTTTTTGAAAAGATTTTCACATAAGTTAATGGCTTTTTAAAAAAATCAACCATTAAGAAACTTTTCAAACTTTTTCCAAATTTTGTAATTTTGTCAAGCACCTGGAAATAAAATTCATTTTTCAAAAGGATACAAGTACCCCCAATACCCTGAATATAGGATGTTTTAAAATATAGGATTTTTATTTGAAATATAGGATTTATAGGATAGTTTTTGACCATTTTTGAAAAATATAGGATTTATAGGAAATATAAGATGACTTTGATCCCTGCTTTAACACAAAAAATAATCAGTTTTAAAGACTAGAGAAATGCCAAAAAATCAAATTACTAACTATATAAGAGGATTATTTATTCTGTTGCTTTTTTTAAATAGTAAATTTTCATTGTTGTTTAATTATTTTATTGACAGGAGCATTTTTTATTTCATTAGACACAGCTGGTAGTGATCGCTTTGCTTAAACCGTTAGTAGATATTTCTAAATTTTTAGTGAGTTCAGCTGCACCATCTAAACCTTCCTGTGTTTCTAATGCTTGTATTTGATTGCTTATTGAATTCAATCTTAAAACTAAGGAAGCTTTTTGGGCTCTAATGTCAGTCCTTGGTTTTTTCCGTTTTGATTAACAATTGCAGACTTTTCCAACGACTGCAGATCTTGTTGCTCATTCACAGCTATCACAAGTCCATCTCCCCTAATATCAATATTTGAGGAGCTACAAACATTGCTTGTGAACAAATCTACTTTTTAACACAAGAAATGTATGTGTTTGCATATCACATACCTCATGTTATAGTCAATGCGCGTGCATGTTAACGTGAGGATGCATGTCTCACAAAGTGAACACTTGATTTCACACTTGCAATTTTTTTTCCATGCATACGTCATAAGTAAAGATAAATGCTCCTTCGACTTTTGTCACTGCCCATTTACCTTCTTTCACTTCGTAGGCCGAATATATGTTATCATCTAGTTGGTGGCCAACAGTATGTCTTTTCCTAATTAGACTCACTCTGTGCGTCAATTTGCCTCTTTCGATTGCGGTTATTCTGCTCAGGAGTTTCTTTGTCACTGCTTTCATAACAACATGTATGGCTTTTCTAGCCTTTACATTACCGTCCCACCAGTTTCTTCGTATTTGAGCTGGCGGTGCCATCTCTCAAGTTTCATATTAGTGTTAGCTCCCAATCGAGCTCTATAGCAGTATGCCCACTTTTCTTCCCGTTTGTCATAATGTTCATTAAAATATTTTTAAAAAGCAGCTTCTTCTTTATATGTCAGTGAAAACTCGCTAAAATATTCTTCAAACGTTTTAACGTCTAATTCATGCAAAATCTTTTCCAGGTCCTTTTTGATTTCTTCTTTTACTGTTTCGTTTGTAACTTTTGTTTTTAAATTTAAGTGCCAATTTCTCAAAATGTGTTACGCACACAAGACACTGGCGGAAAAAAAAATCCCAACACCAAGCCCCCCCGTTGTCCGTTTACCTTGCTGTGGTGGGGGGGGGGGGCTTGCGGTGTGGTGTGTTTGGGGCGAGCTCTTGGGCGGAGTAGTGACCCCCAGTTGCTTAAACCGAAGTTCGGCGGGTAGGGATTTTTTCTCCCTCCTTCCCTCATCACACTTACCAAATTTCGGAACAAAGCCCAAGCCAAGGTTCAGCGACCGTGCCGATGGCTGCATGGTACCGGGGACAAGCGGTATCTCAAGCGGTCGACTTCAGGGCTAGCTGGCGAACCCTGTCGTATGCAGCCTTACCCCTGTGTAGGGGGGCTACGCTGGGGCTCGACCCCGTTTTTTTCCCCCCAGTTCTCCGGTGCATTCATGGATTCTACAAAAAAAAACTCTTTCTCCCCCTAGTGGGGAGCGTCAGATGAATTTGTGTTATGCAGCAAAATTTTTTCTTATAAAGCGTACTGATCCAAATTATAATTTTACTAAAGTTTCTCCATTTTTAATTAACAAAGCACTGGTAAATGCAATAGGTTTCAATCAGTAAAAAAATTAAAAACGGTGAACTCTTGGTCGAAATTAAAGATATTAAACAAATTAAAACAAATTAGCTCTTTCCTAGTTACAGTTTCGCCGCATTCTACCTTAAATTTTTCAAGAGGAGTAATTTCCGAGCCTGACCTTCTCTATACACCAGAGAAGGAAATCCTGGAAGAAATGGAAGATAAACACGTCACTGGAGTGAAGAGGATTACCATCAAACGTAACGGCGAGATGGCGCCTACTAAACATATTATTTTGACATTCAATAAACCTGACCTTCCTCCACGTGTAAAAGCAGGCTACCTCTCTTATCCCGTCAGACCGTACATTCAGAATCCGCTCCGGTGTTTCAAATGCCAGCGGTTCGGCCACTCAAAAATTTCTTGTCGTGGTACTGACACATGTGCCAGATGTGCAGAGCCTGGTCATGACAACAATGAATGTACGAACAATTACAAATGCGTAATTGCAGGGGAGACCATCCATCCTATTCCAGAAAATGTAGCAAATGGCTCACCGAAAAGGAAATTCAAATTATCAAAACTACACAAAAGATATCTTATCCAGATGCCAGAAAAATAGTTGATTCTCGTACACCCACAACAGGACTTTCATACTCTGCAGCAGTAAAAAAAGTATCAAAATCTGTAAGCACACAAACAGATGCTCAAACCAATCTTGTAGCTAAAAATAAGCCCCTTCACTCCCCTAAAGCATCAAACAAACAGATCCAAAATTCTAACTCACCTCAAAAAAATTCTAATGGAAATAAAACTCGAAATGTACAAAATCCGAGTACAAGTATAGCTGCAACTTTAACTTTAAACGAGCCAAATGACCAAAAACAAAAGAAAACCATTCAAAAAAAGAAAATGATACAATCTCGGGCTAAAATTGGAGTGGCCGCTTAACAGAGGCCCCTAAAAAATTTATAATTTTAAGAAAGAGGACTTCTTGCTTCCTAACAGGAGTACAAGACTGACTAAATCCTCACATCTACCCGCGCAAGAGGATGTCAAGGACGTTGAGTTTGAGGAAATTCCGTCATCCGACGATGAAGGATGGTCGGAAGTTCCTTGTCCTTGAGTTTCTCCTCTCTGTTATGGCCTTTTCTTCTCTTCTCTTCTTCATGGGTTTAAGTATTCTTTCTTGGAATTGTCAGAGTTACTCTCGCAATATCACGGAAGTCAAAGATCTTGTCGAAACTCACCAACCGGCCATTTTCTGTCTGCAAAAAACATTCTTGTCCCCAACTGACAGACCGACACTGAAAGGGTTTGACATGTACCGCAAGAACTGCTTGTCAGGTGATCGTCGTTGTGGAGGAGTGGCGATGCTTATCTCTAATGATTACGCATCTAGCCAGCTCGATATCAACACATCCCTTCAGGCAGTAGCTGCTCGTATACACCTTCAATCGCTGGTCACAGTCTGTTCAGTTTATATTCCACCTTCTTATGAACCGAGAGGCGTGGAATTGCAGACATTGATTGAACAACTTCCTTCCCCATTTATCATTGTAGGGGATTTAAATGGCCACAATCCTCTCTTGGGGAGTCCTGACTTCAACAGTAGAGGTTTGACGATAGAAAATATAGTTACTGACAATGATCTTTGCATTCTTAACAACGGTGAAAATACTTATTTCCACCTTCCGACGCAGACTTACCATGCCATCGATCTTGCTATATGCTCACCCTATCTTTTACCAAATTGGGATTTTCAGGTCGGAAGTGGTTTGTATACTAGTGGCCACTTTCCGTTAAAGATAACATACGCTGGACGCTGTAATTATCAGCAGCAACATGCACGATATCGCCTTGATCGTGCCAACTGGACAGCTTTTTACACAAATGGCTGAAATTACATTTGAGCAGGTAAGTGGCACTGACATCGATGTTGCGGTAAGCAGAGTAACTGACATTATCTTAAATGCAGCGAATGCTGCTATTCCAAGAACCACAAAGGGTAGGATCAAATTTCCTAAACCTTGGTGGAACTCAGAATGTAGAGAAGCCCAAAAGAATCAGAGAAAAGCTTGGAGCAAATTCCGTCGATATCCGACCACACAAAATCTTGTGGCACTGAAGCGAGCGCGTGCTGAAGCTCGGAGGATACGACGGAAGAGCCAGCGAGAATCGTGGCAAAAATATGTCAGCACAATTACTACGTCCACCCCATCCAAGACCGTCTGGGGCAAAATTAAAAAAATGCTGGGAATTATACAACATCTTGTGCTCCGATTCTACAGAAAAATGGGCGAACTTTATCAGACCTTAAAGAAGTAGCTGACTGCTTGGGGACTCATTTGGCAGAAGTCTCCAGTGCTGGCAATTATAACACAAAATTTTTAGCTTTAAAAACCCTTAAGGAACGAAAAATCCTTAATTTTAACACAAATGTTTTAAATTCATATAATCATAATTTTACTTTTAAAGAACTTGTTGCTGCGTTGAAAAAAACTCGCAATACTTCACCAGGACCGGACGCAATTCATAATAGCATGTTAAAAAATCTGAGTGAAACCTCCTTAAAAAATATATTGCACCTTTTTAACAGAATATGGACTGAACAACGTTTTCCAACAACCTGGACTAAAGCAACAATCATACCCTTATTAAAACCGAATAAAAAACCTGACCAACCCGAAAGCTATAGACCCATAGCTCTTACAAGTTGCCTTTGTAAATTAATGGAGCGAATGGTTAATGCCAGACTGATCTTCATTCTGGAATCCAATCATCTGTTATCTTCCTATCAAAGTGGATTCAGGCGTGGCAGGAGCACAATTGATAACTTGCTACTCCTTGAAACATCAATTAGAGAAGCATTTCTTAAACGAAAACATCTTGTTAGCGTATTCTTCGACATGGAAAAAGCATATGACCGTACCTGGAGACATGGGATTCTCAAAACCCTGTACGAGTACGGGTTGCGAGGTAATTTACCCATCTTTATATCCAATTTTCTTAGACAGAGATCTTTTCGGGTACGTGTCAAGTCTGTTCTGTCGGATACCTTCATTCAAGAAGAAGGTGTACCCCAAGGAAGTGTGTTGAGCGTAACTCTTTTCGTAATTGCAATCAATAGCTTAATCGATCAATTGCCGCCCGCTGTCAAAGGTACCATGTTCGTAGATGACTTCCAAATATCTTTCTCGTCAGCGAGCATGAGTATCGTCGAACGTCAGCTTCAAATTGCAGTAAATAAAGTCTCACAATGGACGGAGGGGAATGGCTTCACCTTCTCCTCACAAAAAACTTTTTGTATACATTTTTGCCGTGAGGGAGGTTTTCACCCGGACCCAAACCTTCTCATTGATAACCAACTGATATCTGTAAGAGAAAGGGGAAAATTCCTAGGTATCACACTCGACGGTAAACTTAAATTGTTGCCGCACATACAAGAGTTACGAAAGAAATGCTTATTAAAAATGAATATCCTTAAAGTCCTAGCAAACACTTCTTGGGGTGCTGATACAGAGTCCCTGTTAAGAATCTACAGGGCTCTGATACGCTCAAAATTAGATTACGGATGCCAAGTTTATGGCTCCGCTGCCAAAAGCTATCTTAAAATCCTGGATCCAGTACATAACCAGGCTCTGCGAATATGTACATCGGCATTCCGAACTTCTCCGGTCAATAGCCTGCATGTTATAACGCATGAACCTTCTCTAAGCATTAGACGTCTTAAACTTTCTTTAAATTTTTACTTCAAAATAAAACCTGATACAAATCATCCTTTACATCTGTATATTTTTCATCCATCAAATGAAAACTTATTTCTTCACCGTCCGTCGGTTACCCCCACATTTGGTATCCGAATGCGTCATATGCTTTCAAAACTGCAGCTTCCAGATTTCAAAACTTACAACACCATAGAACCCATTGAACCTTGGAGTGAAATAATAGTTTCTACAATCCAAGACCTCGTTAAATTCCCCAAAGAAACCACGTCCAACACAATATATCAACAAATATTTCATGATATTAAAAGTAAATATTCAGAATACAAAGAAATTTACACCGACGGATCAAAGTCAAACGATCACGTTGGCTTTGCCACTATAATAGACGGTCAAATTATAGCAGAAAAATTAAATTCATACTGTTCAGTATTTTCCTCAGAAATAAAAGCAATGTTTGTCTCTCTACAATCAATAGCTCAATCAAACCATAAAAACTTTATCTATACTGACTCGAAAAGTTCAGTTGAAGCCATTCATCATTGCAATAACAGTAGCCACCCTACAGTTATTCAAGCTTACAATTTATACAAAAGTCTACTGCAAAATAATTTTCAGGTTCTATTTTGCTGGGTACCTCGTCATGCGGGAATTCCAGGCAATGAAGCAGTTGATGCAGCCGCCAAAGCTGCAAGTACCCTGGTCGATGCTCGAGTTCCCTTCGACGACATTAAAAATGCCTTTTGTGTATGCCTTGACAATCATTGGCAGCTGGATTGGAGTGGGGAAACCCCAAAAAAATTACACTCCATCCAGCCATCTACGAAGGGTTTCAGATATGTAAAGAGCGCTAGGAGGGAACAAGTTATAATAAACCGTCTTCGCATTAGCCATACCAGGTTCACCCATAAATATATCTTAGGCCGAGAACCAGCTCCGATATGCAACAACTGTAATGTAGCACAGACCAGTGCTCCATATTCTAAGTATCTGCCCAAATTTTAATCACATACGTCTAAAATTTTTTAATCATTTTCATCCGTCATTAAAAGAGTTGCTAGGGGACATACCTCATCAAAATCTTCAACCCTTTTTTCAGGAGATTAGTTTCTTCTTTTTAATTTAATGTTTGTATTGCGTCGGTCCTGTTTCCGACAATGTCTCAGTTTTTCGTTCGTGTTTGTTCTTCTACCTACTTGACAAATAACTTTACAGTTAACTGTTTTAACCATATTTTAGTATTTTACATTTCGTATACATGTATGATTTGGTTTTAAGTTTTAACGTATTATAAGATCTATTTTACATTTCTACATTTTTATTGATGTTAAATCTTTTAAGTAAACCATCGTTTGGTGCAGTATAGCCCACAAGGGCTCTTGTGCCACAAAATCCAAACAAACCAACCAACCAACCCAACACCAAGAAAAAATTACTGCAGAGTAATGAAATTTGGGTAATGCAATTGTCTAGTTAACATGTTTAATTGATTAAATGTACGAGATCAATGGCTAATTTAAGCTCAAGAAAATGCTGTGCAAATGTGAAATTATGTTAATTTAATAGAGAGTGTAACCTCCAGAATTTTGAAGGCAAACCTGCAAGCGTGCATGCATTATGTCATACAGGTGCCGAATGTCACTTTGTGGTATGGAGTGCCATGCTTGTTGCACTTGTTATGTCAATTCTAGGCTGGTCATTGCTGGCTGTGGATGATGATGGAGTTGCCGTCCAAAGATATCCCATACGTTATCAATTGGAGACAGACCTGGTGATTTTGCAGGTCATGGTAACATGTCATTACTCGGTAGAGCACATTGCGTTACAGCAGCGATGTGAGGGAGAGCGTTATCCTGTTGGAAAACTCCATCTTGAATGCTACTCATGAAGGGCTATACTATAGATTGAATTACCAGACTGACGACAAATTTTCAGTCAGTGAGTTTGGGACAACCACAAGAGTGCCCCTGCTGTCGTAGGAAATTGCTCCAGAGACCATGACTCCAGGTGTGGGTCCCGTGTGTCTAGGCCGTAGACGGCTTGGTTGCAGGCGGTCCCCTGCCTCCTTCTGACCAATATACAGCCACCACTGGCACTAAGGCAGAATATGTTTTCATCAAAAATTACAACAGATCTCCACTCCGACCTCCAGTGACATCTGTCTTGGCACCACTGCCGTCGGAAACGGCAATGGTTTGCAGTCAATGGAATACCGGCTACAGGCTGCCTGGCTCGGAGCTGTCCTTGAAGTAAAAAGTTTCTTACCGTTCCTTGGGTCACGACGGTACCAACTGCAGCTCGAATGTCAGCCGCAGATGCAGTACGATGCGCCACAGCCGTACGCAAGATTCGGCGGTCTTCCTTCTCAGTCGTGCCACGTGGCAGCTCGGAACTCGATCTACTTGAGGTAGTACCATCCCTTGACCATAGCTTCCAATAAACATGCATGGTGGAAACATTTCCCCCAAGTCTTTCTGCAATACCGCGAAATGAAAACCCACTTTCTCGTAGCCAAATTGTACGACCTCGTTTAAACTCGGTGAGCTGTTGATAATGGCTTCTTCGTCTTTTTAAAGGCATTCCTGGCTAACATGAACGCAATTCGTCAAATTTCACGGAAAAATAATACTCACGATCTTCACAATACGCTTTTAAAACAAGCCTTATTTGCATGTTCCGAGTGACGCCAGCTGCGCCACGCTTATGCGCAGAGGGCGAAATTTCAATCGATGTCATCTTTCAGTTGTATAAACACGCCTACCAAATTTCGTTCATCTAACACAAGTCTTTCTTGGGTGTTGGGATTTTTTTTTCCGCCAGTGTATATGCTTCGCATCATCCTTGAATATGTTTTGCCAGGCGTTATAAAATGAATTAGTGTCATCAGTTAAAATTAACTTTATTTTGAAGCCTTCGTTCAACTTAAGCTTAAGTGCATTAAAAAATGGCTTAAAAGTTTCACATGCAACTCGTGTGGAAAATAAAGTTGCAACGGGAATGCCCTCATGGTTTTGGTCATTTACTATAATGGTGGTAAGTTGAAAGCCATACTGATTCGTACCATGGGTTGAGTCCAACATGATGCAATTTTCGCCATACAGTTCAAGAAGCTTTATCTGCGCCTCTATTGCAATACCGAGTAAAAACTCTTTTGCTCCAACTTCAGTAAAACCCATAAGAGTTTCTCCAACCGGCTTATAGACAAGGATGGGGTTATAATCTTCTGTTATCATCTTTTGCACCAGTATGTCGACAGACACCGCATCCTCCTTATGTGCTATGGATTTTTCGATACGGAAATCTCTGCGAATATTATGTAAGTCCTTTCTGGTGGTTAATCCGAATCGTTTGGTAGGGAAGTAATTCTGCTGCACGTTGTCCAGAACACGACTTGCGGGGATTCCAGTTTGCAGCATATCAGCGAGGCCTGTTCTTTCTTGCTGGGATATAGTTTTAGTTTTCCAACTTCAGGTTCGTGACCCACAGTTTTTTCTACAGCTTCATCTACTGTTAGCTTGGTGACTTTCATGGAAGCAGGGCAAGTTTTCCCCATTTTAATCGACCCGGAACACTTAGAATGCTTCAGACGGACTGAGTCATCTCTCAGATTTGGGACACCACTTCTATGACATTCGTAGTAAGAAGTTATGCACTGCATTTCCGTAAAAGTGCTTTTTAAGGTGAAAAACGAAACTTTCTTTTTCAAACGTGGATTTCAAATTCATAATCGGTATGAAAAGTTTTGGTATCGAATTTCAAAGAAATACCTTCATGATTTTCATACAAATGTTTATGCGAATCTGCAATTGTTCTCAACTTTGCATCACAAATTAGACATTCTTTGTTCAGCACTATTGAAAGTTCTTTTCCTGCATGAAAGTTTCTTTGGTGACGACACAAGTTTTTTTTTGGCGTAAAAGCTGATACCGCACTCATCACAAACAATAGCAGGTGATTGTTTTGAAGGAGTTTTAGAAATATTATCTGCGACTGGAGAGCGATCCATTTTACTTTTTGCTGCTTTCTGATCCATTTTATACGATACAACAATATTTTGTTTTAAAAAGATTTTAATTTTAGAAAATAATTTATCAATAATAGAATTCAAAAGACAATGTGAAAATGATTACAGCGAGCGAAGCAAGAATCAAAAATTCAAACAGTCGAAAAAACGTGCAAACCGCGCATGTAGTTTGCGCATTCTCCTACTGCACCCCTGACTGAAATGGACTAAGCTGTTTTCGTAGGGAGCCACTGTGGTAAAGATCCGCTAGTTAGAAGAGATAGCGTCGAAGAAAAAAATGGCTCGGGCGTCTAGCGAGAAGCATGATTGATAAGTTGCGTCCTCTAGTCTTGATTCGTGCTGCCCTCTCTCGGAATTATTAGCACTTAAATCAAATGTGACCAAATTTGTCGTCACACATTTCTACCACAGAAAATTACTGTTTTAACAATAGGGCTAAGTTTTCTTCTATTTTGTTTTGCCTACCGAACGCTGGCATCATCCATAATATGTATTATAGATTGCTTAGTCCCTTGTACAATTCTCCTTAAGCTATCAGCTGCTAGCAAAGAATGGGAATGATAGTGCGTTTCTTGATGCTCACGGAATTTTTCTAACGATTTATGCCAGAAACGAAAAGGCTGATTAACTAATTGTCCCAATGGCTGGCTGCTTGATTTTTCCCGCACAATCATTGGCATAAAGTACGCAATATTTGCAGTAAACTCCGTCCTCACTTTTGGAATAAGTGAACCATGGATATTGTAGCAAGAAATTATAGTAAAATTTCCTTTGTCTGTTTTCATTACCAAATGAAGAGCTTGGAAACACGTATGTGGCTTCTGGCATTAAACATTTTCCAAGGATATAAATTTTTTCTTCATCACTTAGCTTGCAGTAGACGTAATTTAATACATCATATTTTTCAAGTTCTGTATAAAGTTCGTTAATTTCCGAAGAATCTTTGGGAGTTCTTGAGCTCTGTACTTCTGTTTCCGATTCAGGTAGCTGAATACTCACTAGGGCGGATCGAAAAAATCGAAATTTCCCGAATCGTTTAGCGGTAGTGCGAAAAAGTTGTGTACTGCCATCACTAAGATGGGTGGGAAATCTTAAAGTTTTTGGTCAATATCTTCATCCGCCTCAAAGGACCTAAAGTTCCGAAAATTGGACAAAAAATGACTAAATTACAAAAAATAATAAATAATACGAGATACAGTTTATAAGTTAGGGGTAGAGCTTAAAAGTTGCTCAAGGGAAACAACTTGAATCATGAAAAAAATTAGAATTATAGGTTAATATCTTCTGCCGCCTCATCGTCATCAACTTTTGGGAATTTTGACGCATTTTGGAGCTTTTCTGTATAACTGTTTACTGCTTGCATAATGCAGAATGCAAAATTTAAAAATTAATTGAAACCACACTTACCTCATTTTATAAGATAATAAACTTTATTTTACCACTCAAAAATACAAATTTCAAATTATTATTGATTAAAATCATTTTTTGTCTCAAATGTTGGCATGAGTTTTCTGGATTCCAGTGTTGCTCTAATAAATCGATCTCTGTTCTGATACCCGACTGTTTTCCTTGAGGCCTCAGTGACTAATTTTACAATTCGCTCAACGGCTTGCGTGTGGGATGGAAATTTAAAAAAAAACCAGTTGTCCATTGACTTACTGTCTTGTATCATCTTCAGAAGATCTCGAGAATTTATGTCTCTGAGAACTGGAGGCGATGTCACATTACACACTTGCCAGTCAATGAGATCTATATAGTCGGTAGCTCCAAAGTTAACAGCAGGAATACAGAATTGTCGAAAACTGTTTCCCTCTGAGCTAATTTTTCTTGCCTTTATAATTCGCCGAGCTGCAAGAGCTCTAATTTGGACTTTCTCATCTGTTAACATGGCTGTAAAAAGATTTTCTGCAGCCGCAAAGTAAGCATTGCGAGAAATAACTAGATCGATTACGTCCCGATACTTCGTAGGCAAGTACCGGGAGGAGCTGATAAAATGTCACAGGTGTCTAGCTCCGTCTTTTATAGAGTGGTAAATTTTAATTCGGAACCATGATGGTGCGTATACTCTTAGAATGAACACAACCAAAGTTAGCAGCTCATTTGATGAGTCTGATGTAGATATATATAATCTCAGAATTCTATTGGCAGTTGTTAGCCATCGGGCCAAGTTTAACGTTCTCGGTTCCCGATTAGCTAGAACTGTAGAACAAACGCCAGAATTAATGGCTGTGCAAATGTCTAACAGGTATTTCTGGTCTGAACTGAGAGTGGTGGGATCAATGCTTGGCAACTCACATTCAATACTATTAAAAGCAACTATTGTAAGCTTTTCACAATCTTTGAGGTTTTGTCCAATGTCTCCGGTGTAAGATGTAGATCCAGTTGACTTGCCGTCTATGAACTCAAATAGATGTCGGAGTGGCAACTCATTAAAATGAAGCAAGCAGATAATCCATTGGACTGGTTTTCGAAGTTTCAATTCAACCCGGCGAATTACACCATTAAATACGCCTGTGTTCACTACAGTACCGTCACATCCAAGAACAACAAGGCTGCTAAAATCATCCAATAACGCAGTTGTTGCATATTCGAAAATGCTACTAGAAATGTCATAACTGGAACCACTTTTAAGTGTAACATGTCCCATGTACGTAGAACCCGGCTCCGATACAATGGAGTAATGCGCTTCTACAATTGTTCTTTGGAACTTTTTGCCCTCAAGGGTTTCTGACATTAAAGTTTTGTCATGCCGATGCCGTCCATCGAAATAAAGGACAGATAATCTGTAACAATTTTCATTTGATTTTGAGGTCAAAGTTTTATAAATTCTAGATTTTTCCCTCAGTATTTTATTTTTGTCTGTGACTAGGCTCGTATTTGATTCCGATATTAATCCCAAATCTTGCATAACACTCGACGCAATAGCAGCCGTGGCTCTGTTCGATACACCATATCTTTGATTGACAAGAACGGTATTATTAAGTTTTAAACGCATTTGAGCTCGCCTTGTGGACGCGTGTTTGGTGTCCATCCTGTCTTCCTCTTCCTCCGTCTCCACCTGCATCTCATCTTCTGCTTCATTTTCACTTGCATTCTTTACTAAGTAGCTTGAATGAGAAGAAGATGCTTGTTTATTAGATCTATTAGTATTCTTTCGCATTTGGCGTTTCTGGAGCCGCTTTGTTTCTGTAACATCAATATGTCCAATGTACATTTTTCTTTCAGTTCTTTGGTCAATAAGAAACGCCTGCTCTGTTGCAGGAACTTTCTTTTCTTTCGGACAGATACACTCTTTAAAAGTTGCGCATTTGCAGGCAGATATGTCGAATAGTTTTTTTGCTTCTATTTTTAAGTTTTGGCAGAACGCCAAAATTAGTTTGCTTTCATTGTGCAATGTGCCAGCAGTGAACAGTTTTTCAGAAAAGCTCCAAAATGCGTCAAAATTTCCTAAGTTTGATGCCAATGAGGCGGCAGAAGATATTAACCTATAATTCTAATTTTTTTTATGCTTCAAATTGTTTCCATTGAGCAACTTTTAAGCTTTACTCCTAACTTATAAACTGTATCTGGTATTATTTATTATTTTTTGTAATTTAGTCATTTTTTGTCCAATTTTCGGAACTTTAGGTCCTTTGAGGCGGATGAAGATATTGACCAAAAACTTTAAGATTTCCCACCCATCTTAGTAATGGCAGTACACAACTTTTCCTCACTACCGCTAAACGATTCGAGAAATTTCGATTTTTTCGATCCGCCCTAATACTCACGTCTTCATTAGGTAGATGAATACTCACGTCTTCATTTTTGTCCAAGGAAGCTTCCTCATCGTTACTCTGGCGTTTTACATTATAATAATGCAAAAGATCCATTTATTTTCTTTTACTCATGGTCAAACTTTATCATTTAGAAAAAAACAGCCACTTTGCTTAAAATCTATTATAGAAATGAGCCAACAAACTAGATCTACCCCGATATACTCCGACTACTGTTAGTTAAAGAGGAAAGCCAGAGGTCACCAGGTTTTCGTGACAGTAAGTAACCCAAGTGCAGTAGTGGTCCTGCTTTTTATTTTGAGGGCTTGCCACTTACCTGAGCTCAATACGACACTCATTCCAACTTGTGGCCTGAGGAAAAATTGTCCCTCCTCAGCAGGCCCATGTCCAAATACGGATATGGATTCCACACATCTGGACACCAGATCTTCCAACTTCCGGTGTAAAACAGCAAATTTCTCACGGCAGCCATAGGTAGCCTAATTTTTTCCCCGATTCACACCTTTTTTTTTTTGTCAGAGTTTAGACAATCATCGATCGCTGTGTTTTGATGACTGGGTTCGATTATTATCTAATTCTTTATTAATTATTTTTTTTGCTGTTTCATATTAAAAGAAAAGAAGGGGGGAGGGGAGAAAAAACGCTAAAAGAGAGTACTAAAAAAGAAAAAAAAATCTTGCTTTTTAAATTTTGAACTGATGTAAGAAAAAAAAACCCCTTAAAATGTAAAGAATGACCTCTTTACCTGAAACTTTTGGAGTTC
>JAXGGA010017750.1:0-23554 GCA_038373865.1 Uloborus plumipes | reverse complement strand
AAAATGTGGGTATGTGCACTTTTTTTTTTTTTATAATCAAAATTGAGTTATTGTCACCAGATGGTTCCTTATGAATTATTTTACCAATAGACGAAGTTTTACGGCCATTTGTGAATAAAGAATATTTTTTTAAGAACTTGAAAAAAAGTGGAATCTGGATCAAATACTTGGCGGCATAAAACTTTAAAGATCATTTTCTCATTTTGAGCTCAACTGCAGATGTCACTTTTGTGCTTATCACGGCAGAACATTTATCTCCATCTGAGTTCTTTTAATCCCCCCCCCCCCGGGTTACGCCACAAAAACGTGCTGATGATTCGGACAACAGAGCGGGGGGGGGGGGGGTACCAAATGAGCTCGAATTTAAAAAGGGGGAAAAAGATCCGTATCCGTATCCGTATCCGCGGATCTTGACACGAATGATCCGTATCCGTATCCGCGGATCTGCATTTTTCCTGATCCGGCACATCTCTAGTTATTATGTGTGCCATTTTGTTTCAATTTGAAAATGCTTCGAAGAACAGCGTTGAATAAGAATTATTCCAGGATTCTGCGTAGTTAATCAAATTGACTGAAGAAATAATTTGGATCTTTTCATGTGATGTTATGTGGTTATGCGGTATCCCGCGTTTGCTTGCTCAACATTTTTAAGAAGACTTTGTTTATCGCAATGGATAGAATCAAAATGGGAAACAAAAGGGCGTGTTAGTATATTTTAAAATCTACTTGCACTATTGTTACCTTTTTTGAGCAACTTTTATTGAAGATAGGAGGTAAGAATTTTTATTTTTGTTACTGCTATTTTTATTTTAATCTGAGTTCAGACTTAACAGTTAGTTATTTCATGATGTAAACCAATTGCGCATTTTAGAAGTTGCATGTATAAGCTTACTGGTGCTGAGGGTTAGTAAAATTTAGTGAAATGATTTTTGTAATTTTATATCAAGATTTAAAAGCTTAGTCTCAAGACTTAGCTTTTTTACTTTATGACTTTACTTCATTTACACATTTGTTTTAACTATTAGCTCAATGCCTATTAAGAAATGAATAAAAAAAAAACAATTTGTAAGTCTTTATTTAAGCATCATTAAAAGTTCGAACAGTCAAATCAGAGCTATCGTGCATTAAAAAAATAAAACTAATAATTTTCAGAAAATGCAATGTTCCTTTGAATCAACCTATTGATCTACTAATTCACTGCATTCATGAGTCGTACCTGTACTGTTTTCTTGTGACTTACTGCATTGATTCTAAAAATTTTATTCCTGCATTGTTAACAGAGCAAAATAAGAAATAGGTAGTTAATGACAAAGATTTAACTGCTGCTTTTTTTTAAAAAGAAATTAAACATCTGAATTTCTAAATTGATAAAGTCGAATTTTGTCCTGTGCCTCTTTTCCTCTACAATTTCTAATATTTTTATATTGTGGGAGACCACATATAAAAAAGAGAAATTATGGTTATAAAATCATAAATTATGATTTAATCGAATATGATAAAATATCAACTAAAATAAAAAACCGAATACTCAAAAATTGAATAAACTAACATGCTCAACTACAACGAAGTTAATGTGACGAAATTAATGTTGTCAAAACTACGAAAATGATTGTCAATTTGACGATACAAGGATAAAGAAATATTTCGCTACATTTGACGAAATTCGTCCCCAAAAAATGATGAAAGCAGTTTCAATTTGACGAAATGTTCGCTCGGGCCAAAGCCCGAAGTCGGCTTTGGCCCGAAGTTGTTACGGCCAAAGCCCGAAGTCGGCCAGTTCGCGAACTGGCCGGCCACTTCGCGAAATGGCCAATACCGCCTCAAAATGACCGGCCAAAGTCCGATCTTTCCTTGATTTCGGGCTTTGGCCAGCCAGTTCGCGAACTGGCTAGAGGCGATCGGCCAAAGTTAGAAAAAAAGGTAGTGACACATGTTGTGTGTCATGACCTTTTTCACATGTCACATTTTTTGCTTGTTTACCATAATGCTAATGATAATTACATTTTATCTGCCACAGAGTAGGAGCGGATACAGAAATAGCCTTTGTGGGGGGCCCAGAAAAGTAAAAAGTGCTTCCCCCCTACATTTTTTATAAAAAAAAATCCCACAAAGTTCCTTTAAATAAAAAAAGGGGGGGGGGGAGAAAAAAAACATAAAGTCAATTGATCTACTTTAAAGTGCAGAAGGATTACATGCGTGTACTAATTTACTTCGAATGTGTGGCGGAAATTTTTTTAAAAACATTTTAAGCCCATCAATTATTAAACCAGTGGTTCCCAGCATGGAGGCGATTGCTCCTGAAGGGTGATTAGACTCCTTAAATTGGCGGTAAATTCTTAAAGGGCGATGGGTATTTAGAGGAGAAAAAACAGTAGAAATAAAAGTAGCGAAAACCGAAATTGTAAACATGTAGGAAACCGGTTGTTCAAAGTTGATTAGAGTGTCTTGAGCTAGGTGGCGTCTTCTGATGACATTAATTAACGAAGAAATTAATTAGAAACCTTTAATATATTTTTCGCGCTTTTTGAATTCGAATAAAAGTAATTGAACTTGAAATTAAAGTTCAAGAGCTTCCTCCTTGCACCTAGGATGAACCTTAGGAAGTATTTTGTCATTTATTGCTAATTTTATAAATTTTCAAATTGTCAATTTGTTTTAATTCAAATTTTTAGTTTCAACGATTTTAGTTCCCCCAGAGTCTAGTGTAGAAAATAAAATAATATTTCTTGAAAAATGTACTTCTGTTTTTTGAAAAGTACGTCGACAATTTTAAATGTTTCCCTTCAAATGCTTCAGTTATATATCAGTTCACTTTGTGAAAGGAAAAAAAGGATAAAGGTAATTATAGTTTAGAAGTGATTGGTTATAATTGCTTTATTGAGTACATTTCACTTCAAATTAAAGTTAGGTACTTATATATTTTATAGGTATATTTTTAATAATATCGATTTTCACTTGGGTCAACTCATTGTTTTTTTAGAGGAAGGGGGGGGGGGAGGGGCGATAGGTGTCAGTCAGCGTCTTGAAGGAGGCGATGAGCTCGAAAAGGTTGGGAAACACTGTAATTAAAAATTATGTCAAATGATTCGCTATTATTTAACCTAATTACTAAATGATGCACGGTATTATTTAGAAACAACTGTCAATATGATTTTAAACAAAAAATTATCAAAACGAAATTGTCACTTTTTTCCAACGCAGGTGAATTAATGAATGAATCGTGATATATATTATGTACCATTGATTTCGCAAAACCTGAGTTTCATGTATTCTTTTAGTCTGTCTAACCCCTGATTGCTATATTATTCCCATAGCAAACCAAAGTAATGTTATTCAAATATGCTGCGCATGAGCTTTTTTTTCAGCTACTGCCACAGAGTAGTTTTTGGGACGAATCCGCACTCTTAGGCACCTAGGATCGTCCATCGGAAAAAAGGCCAAGGTGGGTAGTAACGTGAAGATATCACAATACTAGAAAACTCATGGTCTCTTATGAAAATGTCCTCTCCCTTGGAGATAACAAACTAACAAACAAAAATATAATCACATTATCTACTGAATTAGTTTATTACAGAATATTATGAGTGTCAATATTTGACACAACAAGACGAATAGTTATGGGCATTTCTAATATTGCACCAAAGTTTTATTTTTACATCTGCAGTGATTTGTTGAGCACTTGGAAGTGTAACTGCAGCAGCGAACAGCAAGCACATCGCACATTGGCCAGAGAGTTCCAGCCACTTCGCGAAGTGGCCGGCCAAAGTCGCATATACGCAATTTATTTCCAGTACATCGGACATTGGCCACAAGCCCCGGCCAATGCGCGAAGTGGCCGGCCAATTCGCGAAGTGGCCGGACTTCGGGCTTTGCCCGTAACATATGTTTTCTTGGAAGTGGAACAAAGAAAATATCGTCAATTTTGAGAGTGCATTTCTGAAAGTGTTGATCACTATGAACAGCATAACGTACATACTATATGAAAATAGAGGAAATCAGTAAAAATATAGGATTTTTTTTTAAAGGAACCATGAATGTTTCAAATTCAGAAAGGAAAAAAAGAACTTTCGGAAGAACTTAATTTTTATTCAAACATAAGAGAAAATATTTTTAAAAGAATGCACCTTGTTAATACTTTTTAATTTTTTGAAGTTATGCGCTCAGAAATACTATGCATTGATCATTCCATCTTCAAAATATTTGAGTATTTTATGCGAGATTGATGTAATCTTTTCAAAAAAAATTATGTTATTTTAATAAACTAAAATTTTAAATGGAAAAAAAAAGTCAATTCTTGTATTGCTTTAGTATTTTTTTTAAGGCAAGATATTTAGGAGTTTGAAGTACGAGCGGACATACACTGCTCGACATTGAAAATGCAACACCAAGAAGGAGTGGTCAGAAATTCATGCAAATTTTACCGTAGACGCACGTCACTGAGTTATGCAAATGATATGAAATGCGCAGCTCTCCGACGCACGTGAAGTAAGATATAAGAGAATGAAGTTGAAAAGTGGGCTATGTTCATGTTGATTTTTCTGCCAGACTAATTATCGGAGAAATTTGGTTTTTGTCTCGAAGGATACGTGTGATAGGAGGAAATGCCACGCCGTCCTCAACGAAGACACTTCGAGCATATAGACGACTTTACAAGGGGTATGGTGATCGGACTGAGAAGGGTAGCTTGGTCCATACGTCAAATTGCAGCTGATACCCACATGGATGCAAGCACTGTGCATCGGCTGTGTCGGAGATGGTTGGAAAGAGGAAATGTAGCCACATTGAGGGGTGCAGGTGCAGCCAGAGTGACGTCAGACCGCTTGGATCGACGGATTCACCGACAAGCTGTGGAGGACCAGCAAGTTACTTGTACGTCGATTCTGCAGCACGTGCAAGGTACCCTGGATGTTCCTGTGTCGACCAGAACCATTTCCCGTCGACTGGTTGCACGTGGCCTGCAATCACGGCGCCCGCTAAGAAGACTGCCATTGACCTCACAGCACAGACTCCAACGTTTGGAATGGTACCGGACCAGAGAGACGTGGATGGCAGAATGGCCAACCGTAGTGTTCTCAGATGAATCCCGCTTCTGTTTGTCCAGCGATAGTCATCGCATACGTGTGTGGCGTCGACGTGGAGAAAGATCGAATCCGGCAGTAACTGTGGAACGCCCCACAGCGCGACAACGTGGCATAATGGTTTGGGGCGCTATTGCATACAATTCCGTATCACCTCTAGTTCGTATTCGGGGCACTATGACGGCCCAACGATATGTAGATAATGTACTGCGGCCGGTGGCAATCCCCTGCCTTCAGGCTCTGCCAAATGCAATTTTTCAACAGGATAACGCCAGGCCTCACAGTGCTCGAATCAGCCAACATGCTCTACGAGGTGTACAGATGCTTTCCTGGCCACCATACTCTCCTGACTTGTCACCAATCGAACATGCGTGGGACGTGATTGGACGCCGTTTGCAGAACCTGCTCCTGCCTCGTTCAAAGGACGAACTGTGGCAAATGGTTGAAAGGGAATGGAGTGCCATCCCTCAGGACACCATCCGCAGGCTTATTGACTCCATGCCTAGACGTGTTTCTTCGTGCATCGCAAAATATTTAAATTTGCAAAATAAACAAGCGCTTTTATAGCAGCCTAATATTAATAGCAAATTATATATGAAAGTTCAATAAATTAGTCCTTTAAGTGGCGCAAAATGTGTAGATTGGAAAAAACAACAAATGAACAAATTGAAATTTTAAGAAACTTTAGAGAAACATTTGAAAATTTGCGAAACAATATAAACATATAAAAAGAACAAACGAAAAAGATAAGGCAGCACATTACCCATGTTTGTTTTTTTTATATGTTTATATTGTTTCGCAAATTTTCAAATGTTTCTCTAAAGTTTCTTAAAATTTCAATTTGTGTATTTGTTGTTCTACACAATCAACACATTTTGCGACACTTAAAGGACTAATTTATTGAATTTTCATATATAATTTGCTATTAATATTAAGCTGCTATAAAAGCGCTTGTTAATTTGCAAAATTTAAATAATTTTCCATCTTGCATGTATATTAGGGTGATTCAGAAATGTATGGAAAAAAATAAACTTTGTATTTTTGTGCGTATAACCCTCTTATTTTGTGCCACTATATACACTGATAATTTGTGCAAAATTTTGGCAAAATATATTAATATTTAGAGGTCGCTCAAACGCCTTGAAATTTCGTGATATTGACAAAAACGTGATCGTAAATGATATCTATAGAGAAAAGTAGCCTTTGTATTTTTATTCATCTTACCGTCTTATTTAGGCCCTTTATATACACTGAATTATTCGCCCAAAATTTTAGTAAACTATATTTACATTTAGGAGTACCGTAAATCAGGGTTACTTGGACCCTAGGGGATTACTTGAGCCCACTACAATAAAATGATAAAATCTAGGTTTGTTACCTACTAGTTGAAGACTTGCACGTAGTTCCTCATTTCTCCACTAGGTAGAAGCCCTCTGCAGTCTCTAACGCTAGTACCAAACCCAGATTTTATCATTTTACTGTGGGCTCAAGTAGCCCTCTTCTGGGTCCAAGTAACCCTGATTTACGGTACTTCAAATTTTGTGTTAGTGGCACAAATGCGAACGTAAATAATAATCTCCCCAAAAACAACAGTGTTGTAAAAAAATCCCCCGCCAAGAAAACCTTAAATACTCAGCCTTAAAAAGTTATGATATCGAGTTTTCCCGCCAAGTTTGTGCCAAACTACAACTAACCTGTATGTATAGTTCTTTAAAATTGTTTTCAGTTTTTCCAGGCGGGAAGCTTTGTCTTGTGAGGTGGTTGCTTAATGAGTAAAAACTTCCCGCCTGGCAGGACTGAAAACAATTTAAAAGAACTATACATACAGGTTAGTTGTAGTTTGGCACAAACTTGGCGGGAAAACTCGATATCATAACTTTTTAAGGCTGAGTATTTAAGGTTTTCTTGGCGGGGGATTTTTTTACAACACTGTTGTTTTTGGGGAGATATCACATGTTTTTGCATTAATATTATTTCTTTGCCTGTTTTTTTTTTTTTTTTTTTTTTTTTTTCTCTTCAAAATTTACTTTGCATGTTTTTTTCCCTTCAACATTTTTCTTGGCGGTCCGACATCTGTGGTTTTCTTGGCAGCATGCATTTGGTGCAAAAGTTCAAGGATCTTCTTCAGTCTAGGATAAATTTGAAATCAATCACAATGTACCACCCGAACCGACGCAAAACAAAGCTAGTTGCTAACAATACTACGATTAAATTAAAAGTTTAAAAGAAAAAAAAAAACCCAACCCTTACTGCCGATCTCATATTAAAATGAACTAAATTGAAGATCCCTTTTAAAAGCCTTATGCAATAAAATCAATTACAAATATTTTATTTGTTAACAAATAGAAACTGGCAACAGATGAAATTATAAATCACTGAGTTTTCTTTCCTCGTGGCCCAACAATGAAACCATAAATGCTCAGATGTTGAACAGAGCTAGTAGATAGAAATCGGACCAATTTTAAGCATTAATAACTCCGGGGTGCGATGACCCCGGGGGGTAAATTTTGGGAAAATGTCCTCTATGTCTCATCGGGAACATTCATACCAAAAATCAACACTAAAGACCCCCGGGGAGAAAAGATACGGAAAATAAAAACGAGGGGGGAGGGGGTGGGGGGTCGAAAAACCCCCTATGCCGAGCTTTGGGACAAAATAAATGTGGGTGCAAAAGCAGAGCTCAATCCGACTTACCGTTTAGTCTGGACCCCTGTCAAACAATTTTTAAAAAGTGCGAAAAATAGCGATTTTATAACATATATCACCCCTCCCCCTGAGGGTCCTGGATGTTTTGATTTAGTATGTGCCGTCAGGGGCCGCTGGAGATTGAGTATACTAAAAATGAACTCTAAGGATCTTTATGGGGCTGAGATACAGAGGGGTGAAAACCCCGATTTGGTTACTCGCGTAAACAGTCCTAGTCGCTCTTTTACATTTTTATTGGCGACGGAAATTTCTTGGCGGATTGTATTTGGTTTTCTTGGCGGGGCGGGACGCTCCCGCGTCCCGTGATACTAATAAAGTTACTTTATTGCTTTTTATATCTCCGAAGAAAAAAAGCGTGCAATCACAAAATGAACTATATATCTGAAAAACCAATGAAATGCAGAAAATAATGAAAAGTAATCAAATACAGAAAAAATATAAAAAACAAATTTAAATACATTAAATATATAGTAATTCGCTCATTAATTCTTGCAATACTTTTTAAGGTTACTTTTTTGCATTTTTGAAACCTTTTCTGTGTTCCTGTACCACTTGAAGAAGACACTGTCTTTGTTTTTCGTCGTTAGTGATAGTCTTAACAAATACTTCAATAAGGGCTATGCCACGCTCCGTATTGTCGTTTACAATCCTCAGTTTCTTTGGTAGTATAAAGATTTGTTGGTAGCTATCTTAAAGATTCGAATGCTCAGGATCAAACAGCTGATATATTTTAAGTTTCTTCTTTATATGAATAAGGACGCTAAAAATATTCCAAATCATTTCTTAGTGCTTGCACAAAAAGGGTTGCTGGAAACCCAGCTCTTAGATATTCTTTCCCATTAACGATAAGAATGTGAAAGAAATCACATTCATATGTTACGAATACCTTTTTTTGTCCAGCTGCAAGTTTGAACTCATTGGGAAATATCCATAACTTGAAGCCATAAAGAATCTTTAACACAGATATAACACGAGGAACCACTTCTGGGACACGAAAACATACACCAAGAGAAGGTGCTCTGCTCAAGAAAATCGCACTAAGCTCTAGTATCTTCCTTGGACACTTCGTTTACATGGGTCATCAGAAGTTAACTTTGCGCAACTTCCATTACTAGTTGCACGTTGCTCTGAATGTGCTACCAACTCCTCAACCTCATCGTTCCTCACTCCAGGTTTAAAATTAGAATGTTTTATTCTGGACTATGATTGCTAAAACCGCTTAAAAAGCAGTATTGTAGATCCAATGGCAGTGGATGGTTCCACGCAATTGCGTGAACATCGCATCTGACATTGCACGCAATCAAACACCCCAATTCTACCTATTTCTTTGTTTACCGGTTAAAATACCGAGAGACCAAGAGTAGAATAGATTTCGGTTGTAATACCACAGAAAACACAATGTTTAAAATATAATGGCGGAAAGCACAATATAAAAGTTGCTTCCCTAGTAAGTTCCAATTTATCTAACTGGTTATCGTATAGCAGCATTTGCCGAAGCAATTCCAATGCCTGACTAACTTACTAGAACCCAGAAGTAAATCATTAATGCTTGTGGTCCTGATACTAATACTGGTATGAAACCCGCCGATCATCCTTCATTTTCCCAATATATTTTGCATAAGTGTTTCGTTCTAGTGAACTACCAAAGGAAGTCCTAGATTTAAACGACTTTTGTAAGTTAACGGCCAATTCAGAGCGAATAGTTTGCATTTACCGATTTATGGACGTTGTCAAATCCTCCCCATTTTGATCCATACTTTGTACTGTAGCAGCTACTATCAAAGTGGCTTTCTGTCATTTATACTGGGCCCTGTCTAGAGTGGATGCTAGGTGTTTTAGCCAAATAAACTCATACACCTCAAACAACCGAAAAGAAAACAGAAGCCACAGCCCGAGCTTGCAGCTGCATTTTCTACCCAAACTCCGGTAAGAGATAATGCAGCTTTGGAGCGGGGGGGGGGGGGGGGGGGCTAATCGTTACAACTCACTTTGAGCTATTATTTTATTGACTAATTACTTAGTAGAGTAAACTAACGTTTTAAGTTGTTCCATTCTATATGAAGAATAATATTATTTCGGGTAATGAAGCTATATGCTCCAACTCTCGAAATTGCTAATTTTCAACAGAATTCGATCGCGTTGAGCGACCTCTAAATATCATTTAATTGAGCTAAAAATTTACATACATCACATTCATGAATAGTGGAAAAAAACTGCGGGGTAAGACCAGAGAAATTCAAAAAAAATTTTTTTTTTAATCACCCTAATGTATATATATAAGTCAAAGCGTATATAGGTATAAGCCTATAACGTATAAGCGGGGATAATAAGAACCGAAAAAATGAAGAACGGAGAATTACGAAACGAAAAAATGCCGAACGGAAAAATGACGAACGGAGCTTCTGCAAAATCACGGAAATATAATTAACGAAACGGAAACACTCCGGCAACTCAGCTGCCGTATATTTTTTCGTTATTTTCAGGACATTTTTTTAACAGTGCAATGCTGTTCTCGTATAAAAGCCTAATGGTGTATTTTGCAACTTTTAATATAAAATATGTACTCTTGAATTTGTGAAATGTTTTTCAACCCAAAATTTTATTAAACTTAAAGGAGCACAAATCAGACAATAGTACTCTTCTTGTAAAATAAAACGTTGTCATTTCAAAAAAAAAAAAAAAAAAAACTTCTCAAAACGTTATCACATTAAACATCATAAGCAACAGTACGCCTTTCTTTCCTCAAAAAAACATAGGTTGAATCAAAAAAAAAAAAAAAAAATGTATCATGTAATTTCAAAAAATACTGAGAAGTAGTTTTCATACTAATTGAATGTAATGAATCAAATTAAATTTTAATTCTTCAGGCAATCAAGAAAAATACGACCCGCTGCGGAGATAATGACATGCCCTTGCGTGCAAGGTGCAAGGGTCCGTTTTTTGAAATTTTAATTTGGAGTAGTTAGTCCAGTGTAATAGACAACTTAAATCTTAGTTTCAACGTTAGTCTATTCTTTTTCTAAATGTAATCGGAATGAACTTCGCAGAATTTCTTGCAAATGACTCAATTCTAAACGTTTAGTTCAGTTTAAAGAAGTTGTTGGAAGCATATTATCCAAAGGTTTAAGAACTTATTATAGAAATGTCCCACCGGCAATAATAATGGCACAATTGAAGGGCTTGGAGGACGAAGGGGCTAAGTTACATTTTAAAAAATGAACACTCTGGACAATGATAAGTAATGGATGCAGGAAGCAAACAACTTCGTACATCAAAAAGTAGATGTCATTATTTAACCAATTTCAAACGCACACTAACGACAAAACCAGAGAACAAAAAAGCTGCAACAACTGCAACAAAAAAACTTTGAACTTTAATTCGGGTTACTTTAAAATAGGCGTATCAATTTTAGAAATTTTGCATCGTCTCCATGGAAACTGCACGAAAGACAACAGTTTCACTCTTTTTTTATACACTTCTGTTGCGGCATTTCATTTATTTTATGTTTATCGAATGAGGCTTACGCTTTTATTTATGTCCTCGTATCTCAGTTATTTCTAAACGTTTTCCAACGAATCTAGTGCTAAATAGTTTGTTTTAGCAAGACCTGCCATCATGAGTATCCGTTATATGAATACTTCAAAAAGTATTCTATTAACGTTGATTGAATAATAGTTTACGCACAAAACAATTTCAATCGTTTGCATTTAACCATTGTTTCTAACGCTAAGTGGGAGAAAAGTCCATAGCGCCGCAACTATGACAACCAGGGGAAATTTCACTTCCGGCCGCCTCTTCTGGTTACACAGGGTATAGTCGCAATTTCTGTTTTATCACATAACCACTTCATCACCCAAGCCCTTCAATTAAAAAAGAAAAGAACGATGCATAACTGATTAATTTACCCCCCCCCCCCCTGTCAAAGAGCTAAGCTATAAGTTTAAATTGTTAAGTAGGTACTATGTATGCATGTGTCTGTAGCATCGTAGCTCCTTCACGAATTAACCGATTTTGAGTTTTAATTTTGTTTTTGAAAGGTAGGGTCACCCGGGGCAATTCCTGGTCAGCAAGTTTCTGGGGTAATTCCTGGTCACAGTCCTTTTTATGTCTTAATAATCCTTCAGCAAAATGAAAAAAATCACAGAGGTACTCTGAACTATCTTCATTGCAATCCATTACTTAATTATGAGTTGACTGTGTATTTAGTTTGAAAAAAAAAATCTTTTTAAAATCGCTTGTTAAATTTCGTAAAACAAGATTGGCCTTAGTTTTGATACATTTGTACAAAGATCGTGATTAAACTCAAACTTCTGAATATTTTTCTTTTTCGTTTTTTTGGTTGAATTAGGTACCATGTCAGTTACTGAAAAATAGTTTTGGATTTACCATTATTGTTTTGAATAATTTGCAGGAAGGCTCCAAATAATGCCCCTGGCTACTGGGGTAATTCTTGGTCAGTGGGGTAATTCCTGGTCAGTCCTTTTTTTAATATTTATGGATTATTATTTCACCTATTATTGACATATGTTATTGATTTAAACTATATGTAACTCTGTGAGCCTTAACTGCAAAGTTAACTGTAACCACAATGTAACATTCTTATCTGTTAATGATAAGTATACAATATACTGAATTTTTCTTTGTTAAATTTCATCCAATTATTTTATAAGTTTTAATAATTATTCTTAATTATACTAAGAAAAATGCTTAATTGTAACTGCATTGTACTATTCACTTAACTGTTCACCTTAACCTGTTCATAGCAGACAGAAGCATGTGCTCAGTGTGTATGGTGCATGTGCACCATATTTTTTATGGACCTATTTATTTGGTAGGTGAAGATTCATTCACAACAGATATAAAAGCTGTAGCTATTGCATACAAAGTGTATAAAAAGTATTTTGGCTAAGTTTTATTAAGTAAAGCTATTATGTTGAAAACAATTGCATTCTTCCTTAAAAAAACTAAATACAGTGTTTAATTAGCTATATATATAAATAAATTCTTTATCTAATTAGTTTAATAACTTGTATTAATAATGTGCTTACAAAATGTATGCATTTTCATCAATCATTTGAGTGACCAATAATTGCCCCGTAAGTGGCCAGGAATTACCCCATCTCTGGGGTAATTCTTGGTCACTAATTAACGACAATTACTCAAGTTCATTATGTATTGTTGATATCATGAATATTTTATTCGATGGACATCCCAATGTGCTTCCTCCATACCAAAATTTGTAACTCTAACTTAGATAGATTTTGTGATAATTGGATGTTAATGCTTTTTGACCAGGAATTACCCCAGGTGACCCTAATTAACGGAGGGCATTCTTAGGCAATTTTTCCTCATGTATGTCCCGCTCACCATATCCGACCCGCGAAGCAGATTCATGTGGCCCGTTGTTAGGTTAAATGTTTCGAATTGAGAACTATGTTCTGTTAACTTCCAAAACCACCGATCATCTTCATTTGGTATTAAGAGCGATTGTCGCTAATTCGGAACCAAATTGTCTGAAAGTTGTTTTTAAAAAGCAGATGAAAACTTTTGTTTGAATAAATTAAGTCGAGTTTGAGTCGTGTCTTTTCGGAATTTTAATTGAAAGTTTAGTTGCTGTATAAAATCTTAAAATTCAAATGCCACACTTTGTCAAATTTCTGCCACACTTCGACCCAACGGTATCTTACATAACTGGTGGGAGGTAGCGTATAGATGAGACTAGAGCCGCTACATAGACAGGCCGACCCCGCATCAAGATTAAGTTTCACCACTTTAGATCCAATTCATTAACTTTTACTTTCAATTTTCCATTGTTGCGGAGTAGGGATACCAGAAATTTTTTTTCGGCAAATTGCTAAGCTTTGCCAAATCCACGTGCCGCTAATAATTGCTCACACGCTCACAGTGAAAAATTACCAAAACCCGAGTACTGGCCAGAAAAGATAACCACTCAAACACTTACACTCGCGCTGGATCCAAAGTGGTGAAACTTAATCTTGATGCGCCGGCTCGTCTATATAGGGGCCTTAGATGAGACAATAGACATCATTAGAAAGTCATAATTTAGAAAAAGTTTCTAATTTAAACGATGTCTCACAAAACCAGATTATTCGGAAAGCTTTGAAAACCCAAAATCCAGAAATATATGCTTGATTAAGTTCAGGCTTGAAATAAATTTGTTAATTTTATTAATAAAATTTAGTAATTATTATTAATCATTTCTGTGGTTGGCAGCGATTAAAAAGCTTGACCCAATCCAATTCAACAAAAACTGATCAAGTTTAATCAACGCCCCAGTAATACAAATTAGTATTAAGGAGGCGTTGGTATAATAAAAGCTATAATTAATAGTAATATAGTAGTGTGCAAATTAGGTACGTTTGAGCCAAGGCCGTATCCAGGAAAAAATTTCGATAAGGGCCCAGTTCGCACAAACACACGTAACTTTTTTTGTGTTTATGAGTCTTTTTTCCTGCTGCCCCCCCTCCATGCTATTTGTTGTGCGTTTTTTTTATCCTTGTTTTTTAGCCTACTTTCCGTTAAAAATAAAAGAAAGACGAAAAAAGTATTAAAAGTAGCTTAATGCATCTAAAAAATATCGCCAAGTCCAAAAAATATCGCCAAGTTAAAAAAAATATCGCCAAGTCCAAAAAATATCGCCAAGTTAAAAAAATAAAAAGGTAAAATAAATATCGAAAAATTAAAAATTTGAAAGTAGGGTATTGAGATGGGGAATTTGTGCGTCGGTCGGTCGGTCGGTCGGTCTGTCTGTCCCCCCCTAATAACTTTTGAATGAACATTCCGATTTGAACAAACTTTTTTTTGTTGGAAAGATCTCGGCGAGTACAGCTCATTCCCATATTTGATTTTTTGATTTGAACAATTTTTGGTTCAACTTTGAGCCGTTCAAAAAACCGGTCCCGCGATACTAACTTTTTAATGAACAGTCCGATTTGAACAAACTTTTTTTGTTGGAAAGAACTCTTCAAGGGTACTTCATTCCCGTATTTACATTTCCGATTTGAACAATTTTTCGTTCAACATTGAACCGCTCAATCAAGCTGTCACCCCTAATAACTTTTGAATGAACAGTCCAATTTAAACAAACTTTTTTTTGTTTGAAGCATCTCGGCAAGGATACTTTATTACCGTATTTAAATTTTCAATTTGAACACTTTTGGTTCAACATTGAACCGTTTAATCAACCTTTCTCCACCTAATAACTTTTGAGTGAACCGTCCGAATGGAATAAATTTTTTTTTGTTCGAAAGATCTCAGCGAGTGCAGCTCATTCCCATATTTGATTTTTCGATTTGGACAATTTTTGGTTCAACTTTGAACCGTTCAAACAACCGGTCCCGCGATGCTAACTTTTGAGTGGATAATCCGATTTGAACAAACTTTTTTTTGTTCGAAAGATCTTTTCAAGGATACTTCATTCCCGTATCTACATTTTCGATTTGAACAATTTTTCGTTCAACATTGAACCGCTCAATCAAGCTGTCACCCCTAATATCTTTTGAGTGAACAGTCCGATTTAAATAAACTGTTTTTTGTTCGAAGGATCTCAGCAAGGATACTTCATTACCGTATTTAAATTTTCAATTTGAACACTTTTTCGTTCGACATTGAACCGTTCAAGCAACCTTTCCCCACCTAATAACTTTTGAGTGAACCGTCCGAATGGAATAAACTTTTTTTTGTTTGAAAGATCTCGGAGAGGCTTTCCCATACATTCCCATATTTCGCTTTTTGATTTGAACCATTTTTCGTTCAATATTGAACCGTTCAGAAAAAAAAAATTAACATTAGCGTCTACGGGGAATTTAAGTTGAATGTTGATCCTGAACTTAAAGTCGGATTTCCTTCAAACTAACTTTGTAAGAAAATGGTTTTGATAAATAATGTTTGTAACGTACTTTTCTGAGTAATCTTCAGTGAGAACTCTGATTCCGACTTCGACTCCGCAAACATGGCGGAAATGCAGGCTCAGAAAAAAAATTACTGACTGTGCAGACGATTTTTTGTTTATTTATTCATTTGTTTTATTTTATTTATTATTATTATTATTTTTTTTTTTTTTTGACAGACGATGTTTTTTTTTGTAACAAAAATTTTTCATTCACGAGAACATTTTATTCTTTATTTATATTTAACAACTGGCAACAGATTAAAAGTGAAATTCGAGACATTTTATTAACGGACGAGTTTTTTTTTTCTTTTTTTTTTTTTTTTTTTTCTTTCTTTGATAAAATGTGTTTTGATGCTCTTTGTACTTTTATTTATTTATTTATTTATTTTATTATTATTATTATTATTTTTTTTTTTTTTTTTGAAAACGATGGAGGATTTTTTCTACAGAGGAACTGTAACAGTTACACTCTTTAAAAGGTGCGACAAAACTTTATTTATTCGTTAATTACTTTTTACGTGTCTATTTCATCTGATGAAAGGCGTATATTTTGCTTTTCGAAATCAGCTCTAAGTGTAAAAAGGTATGTTTGACATAATTTTAAGTCTCTGATAATCAAGAGAATAATGATCAGATGCGAGAATGCCGATGTCGATGTACGGGAAAGTAGGCTCGTTTAGTTCTTGACAGAACTTCTTGTTCCTAATTAATTTTGTGAACTGACTTTTATTGGGGTAGAAGTATCAAGACAGAGATGCAATGAGCTCCTTTAAGTAGGGTTGAATATTCGTAATATTAGGGGGTCCGGGGGTTTCTCCCTTGGGGAAATTTTTGAAAAAAAAAGTTTTAAAATTCTGCATTTTGAGGCCTTATATGAGGTATTTGAGACTTCAAAAATATGTTGTAAAAATAGGCAAACAAACACCTTATAAATGAAGTTTTCTGTACACTTTATAAATGTCCTGAATTTTTTTGCAAATTAAGATCAATCAATATGAAGGGGTCAGGGGGAAAAAGATGAAAATCACTTTTTCCTCAATTTTGAGATATTAGCGCTATCTAGAGGCTATGAAAGACTAGTATCATCTGGTAGAACAACAAGGGGGAAAAAAGATGAGAAGCGACCAAAATGTGCATGAAAACTCGAAAAACTACATAAGGAGCTACGAGAAATTAAACTTTGTTCTTCGTTTTTCTTGAAATCGCTTTTTGGTCACTTTCATCATTTCCCCCCTGGCCCTTCACACACATATATCTATATCTATATATATATATATATATATATATATATATATATATATATATATATATATATATATATATATATATATATATATATATGTATATATATATATATATATATATATATATATATATATATATATATATATATATATATATATATATATATATATATATATACATATATATATTATACATATATATAATATATATATTATATATATATACGCAGCATATATGCTTTTTTTTTTTAATTTTTTTCTTTTTTTGCAGTTTGACAAACGATGGACATTAATCGACAGAGAGGAGGAGCGAGGGAGGTGAAAAGATTAACGTACATCACTTGCTTACATCGGTTTTCAGTATAGTTACATAGTAGGTTTTGATCAGCTCCCCAACTCACCGACAGACAAAGCACTTAATAATGTAAAATAACCAATAGTAAAAAACGCATATAATCCTTTAAGAGAAACAGTGTCGAGATTTAAAAAATAATTAGCAAAAGAGTAATATTATGGCCATTCGGCCATTCAGTTAATTCTTAGTTTATTTATTTGATAAGTAATAGAATTGAAGCACTTTTTAAGGAGTTTCAAAAAGGTATTTAATGATTTTCAAACACTCGAGAACAGTTACAACTATTTAAAGTATTTCATTTGCACTTTCCAGTCTCTGACGTTTTAATAGTTGATTCGACAGTCTTGCGAAATCGGTTAACCTTTGAAAGACACAACTATTTTGAGTTAAAATCAGACCTTAAAAATATTTCTGTAAGGACAATTTTCAAGGTTTTCAAGCATTTGTAAATGAAATTTTTTTAAAGTATAAGTTTTTGTGTGGTCTTGTCGATTGGAACCACGTTTAGCTATTAAAGTTCCTCGAGGGTTACAGATGCTTATAAATGAGAACCAACAAAATATCCGCTTAATTGATTTAAGGCAGCCGAGAAGACATCTCAGCCTACTCGGAAACTAGGGGCTCGGCCCTGGGGGGGGGGGGGGGTAGAAATCGGAGTAGTGTAAGATTTATAAGTTTTATGAGGGAGAGGGGCCCTCCGACAGAACTAACAAATAGCTCGCCTTGAGCCTGAATGGATTTGGGAAAGAGAGCAGGAAGTGCAAATTAGAGTCTTGTTTCGAAGAATGTTTCCAGAATGAGAATTTGAACTGTCATTTTTTTTTCTGCATTTCTTTAAATTTTTACTCGTTTAATAGTTACGAAACTAAGAAGAAAAACTTTTTTTTTTTTTTTTTGCATTTTGAATAAATAAAAAAGAAAAAAACATTTTTTGTTTTGTTTCACATTACAAAACATTTCGAGTTTCGGGAAGGGGACGCCTCCCCCTCCCCCTCTGAATACGGCCCTGGTTTGAGCACGGACGCATGTGTCGGTTCGTGTGGGTTTTCATTACACAGAAGTTAGTCACAAATTAAACCGAGTAAGAACACTATGCATTACTTATACTAACATTGTTTTGCATCGAAAAGTGAGGAAAACAATTCTTTTACTAAACATTAGTCATACTTTTCAGAGAATCAGCGACAAACAGGATCACGTTATATTTTATTCATGCAATGGAGATAATCAGCTGCATGTGATGTTTTTGCTACTCCTTACGTCACCATATACGGTTACTTGAAAGCTTGGTTACGTTTTGAAGTGAGCGTGAGATCGAATAAAATTTTCTCCAAATGTATTCCATTTCAAACCCCCGACACAAAGAAGAAAGGGGTAATACGTTTGAAGCAGAGGCGGGTCTAACGGTACGCGGACTAAGCGGCCGCGTGGGGCCCCGAAATTCTCCTAGAATCTAAAATTCGAATGCACTGATTTTTGATGTAACTGCAACCTGTAGCTAAACAAACGAGCTTTTTTGCAGCCGGGGACTAGTATATACCAATAGGCTAATAAGGTCCAACCTAGGGGCCCCGCTCCGGGGCTCCAAATTTGTTTCATAAATATTTTAAAAGACGATGACCTGCGCTCGACTGGAATTTATATCAATAGGCCTATGCCTATTGATATAACTGGCTTAGGGCCCCCCAATTTCGTTTACCGTTGTTTTAAATTACGATATTATGCTATAGGGTCCCAAAGTTCGACTGGATTCTAAAGCTCCAATACGATGGCTATAGCTTTTACCAACCAACTAAACTACCGTTTGTTTGTTTGTTTTTTTTTTCTTTTACAGCCGTTACCAGATTAATAAATATAGTCCAATATGATCCGGTTTAGGGGACCCCCAACTTTGTTTCACCTCTAATTTAAATTCGATGTCATAGTTTTATTGCAGCAAGTGTCTGATTTTTCAATAGGCTCATGACGCTCGATTAGGGGCCCCCAAAACATTCTTTCACCATTTTTTAAAAGTTACGATGCCAATATAGAGCCCCGAATTTTGACTATTCTAAAGCTCCAATACGTTGACTTTTGCTATTACCAATTAACTAAACTAACGAGGTTTTTTTTACAGCCGTTCCCAGATTCACCAATAGTCTAATATGGTCCCGGTTTAGGGGCCAACAAATTTTTTTCACCACTAATTTTAAATTATTACGTCATACTTTTATTATAGCCAGTGTCTGATTTATCAATAGGCCCATGACGCATGACGCCCGATTAGAGGCCCCTAAAAAATTCTTTCACCATTTTTTAAAAGTTACGATGCCAATATGGAGCCCCGAACTTTGACTGTATTCTAATGCTCCAATACGTTGTCTATAGCTATCAGGGACGTAACTAGGCAATTTTCGAACAGGGGCAAGACATCGCTTCGGCGCCCTCCCCCCCGCCCATTAAAATAAAGTTAAATATTTGTCAAAAAAAAAAAAAAAAAGATAACGCCAACGTCTGGACCGTCATATAAAGGTACATACTCAACGTATATTACATAGAAAATGAACAAAAAGCACAACTAAAATACATACAATACTTTCTCGAAGCCAAAGGGACAAGTTTTCCCTCTTCATACCCCTGAATATCAGGCTAGACCGACTACTGACACGCATTGCTTTTAGTGCTCCATTTTCTCATACATTTTCTGCTCAGATGCTTAATATGCTTTTTTTTTTTTTGAAAGTATGCTTATCAGTTAACAAAAGTTTTTAAATTAAAATGTCAAGTTAGTTCTAAAACTTCTCACGCATTTCAATATGAGAGTTGCTTATAGCTCATAGACTTCTTTTTTTTTATACTGTAACGATTTCAAATGTGAAAAGATTTATAAAATGATATCGAAGTATATGTGGGCTGAATCAAAATGAATAGATTAAATTTTTAGAAAATAGTATTTAATTATTCAATAAAAGACTAATAATGAAGAAACATTTTTAAATACATTTCTATTTAGTTTTAGCTTTACATTACTTACGTTAAAAAACGAAAACATTAGAACTTTATTTTACGAGCTTTTTTGGCTGCAAAACTTTTTCTATATCATCAAATGATAACTTAGACAATAATGATAATAATAATAAATACAATAATAAATACAAGCTGAGTAACCTTAAATACTTTCAAAGCAAAAATAGTTTTTCGAATTCAGAATTGAAAAATTGGGAATCGTGTAAAAGGAGAGTTCTATCTTCATTCAGTTAACCTCAAGTGTTTCAGTAATTTTTATTTTGAAATTAAGAAAAAAAGAAGAAAAGAAATTATTTAATGCGTTTGAAAACTACTTGAAATGAATGAAATTTTAAAAGCACTAAATACTTTGCAAATCAAAAATATTTTCATGAATTTCACTTCAGAAAAATTCGTAAGTAAAAAAAATGTTTTTTTTTTTTTCAACCTGTCCAATATTTAGCATTAACAGAAGTGTACAGTGAAACTTTAAGAAACTTAAAAATTCTAAACTTTACTGTGTAAGAAAAGGAACGAGAACATTAAAAAAAAAGTGAATTATTGAATAAAGGTTTATAAATTAGCATTTGTTCATTAAATACTTTACGAAAAATTACATATTATGGCTGAAAAATATTCTGTACAATTTATTTATTTAAAACCAGAATTTAAATTTGAAAATTGTTACTTTTTATTAACGCGATAATTTCCAGGAACAAAAAATTTCCCTTTTTTTACAAAATTCTTACTCATAGAGATTGAATTTATTTAACTCTACTCTCAATGCCAACCCCGTATTTCAGTGATTGATCAAAAGTAGCCAAAATGTAATTTTCACATCAACTAAGCAATATATTGGTTATTGGTTTGTTTAATGTTGTCTATTTCGGGAACCCGATCAAGTGATTTACTTTAAAACCGATCATTTTTATCATTCAAATTGTTCAGAAATATGTATTTAAAATATTTTTTTAATAAAAAATGCGAGAATCCATGTAGACTTTAATGCTAGAAGTAGTTGCTGAATAATCTTATCTGGTTAAGAATGTACCCCTCACTCTTTTCTGAAAACGGGATATAGTTAATAAAACTTAGAAAGTGAAAAAAAAAAAAAAAAAACTTTCCGTTTTTGCATTTAACATTTTTTTCAAGAGTTTTTTTAAATATTTTTTTATCGGCTGTCATAGCGCCCTCCTTCATTTGACGCCCCCAAGTGACTGCTGGTAATGCTTGCCCCCAGGAATGGTCCTGAGGGTCAGGGTGCCAAAATTAGAGTGATAGTAGGTTTAAAATTTCTCACTTGAGTTCAATTTCTAAAAAACCAGAGAGCATATTCTAAAAGAGAGAGAGAGAGAGAGAGAGAACTTTGAACTGAATCTCCACATTAAAAGACATTTCTGTAACTTTCTGCCTGTGCCTGCATTGAGCTTTTCTTTTTTTTTTTTTTTTTTTTTTAGGGAGAGCTAGCTTTTAAAAATTTGTCCTTTTTTTTCTTAATAATGAAAAAAAAATTATGCAGTTTTTTAGCCAGTTCAGCGCCCCTAAAATCTGGAGCCTGGGGCACGTGCCCCGTCTGCCCCCCTCTAGTTACGTCCCTGATAGCTATTATCAATTAACTAAACTAACGAGTTTTTTTTTTTACAGTTGTCACAAGATTAACTAATAGTCCAATATGATACGGTTCAGGGCCCCCCAAATTATTCTCACCACTAATTTAAATTACGATGTCATAGTTTTATTACAACCAGTGTCTGATTTACCAATAGGCCCATGACGCCCCCAAAAAATTCTTCCACCATTTTTTAAAAGTTACGTTGCCAATATAGGGCCCCAAATTTTGACTGTATTCTAAAGCTCCAATACGTTGTCTATGGCTATTACCAATTAACAAAAACTAACGAGTTTTTTTTATAGCCGTTACAAGATTAACCAATAGTCCAATATGATCCGGTTTAGGGGCCCCCAAATTTTTTTCACCGCTAATTTAAATTACTATGTCATAGTTTTATTACAGCCAGTTTCTGATTTATTTAATAAACATAAGTCCATTAATAAACATAAATCTTCGTACTTGGAGTAAGAAGTTTTAAATATTTAAAACAAAATTGGTTTGGACATCGAAAACTGCCGAGCGCAGTCATTCGACAATGCCTCAAATATGTCGGGAGAATATTCAGGCTTACAAGCACGCATTAAGGAACATAGCCCAAGTGCGGTTTTTCATTCTTTGTACGAGCCATTCCTTAAAACTTAATGGGAAATTTTTGCAGCAGAAAGTTTGTAGTTTCTGCAGTTAAATATTTTATTTTCTGCAGAAGCTATTGACATTTTTTTCTTCATCAACTCATCGTTGGAGCATCTTAACATCCAAATTAGAAATGTGCAAAGAACGACACTCAGTTTCTGTAAAAAGAGTCTGTGACACAAGGTGGCCACTCCTGCTATATATTGAACAGGCACTGTTGAACCGCGTCGACACGGAAAACATATTTAATGATTTTGCTGCAATTAAATATCTGGACGAAAATTTATATGAAGTATGTAAATAAAAAATGTTGGTCTGCACTGTTTTTTTTTTCTCGGGGAGGGGGGGGGGGATTTTTTTCTCCTCCCTTTTTTAGAGTGGGGTGGAGGGGGGGCCCCAAAACTTTTACCGCTTGGGGCCCCCACTTCACTTGATCCGCCTCTGGTTTGAAGTGTCTGTCTGTGGCAATGTAGCTCCTAAACGGATTAACTGATTTTGGTGATCATCGTTTTATTCGATAGGTGTCTGGATCGAGTATTCTTAGCTAGGTCTAGTCTTTGTAGGACTTTAATTACGGAAGATATTAATTAGAAACCTTGAAAATTGACATCTTTTGCAATAAAATTAATCGCATATTTAAAATATTAGTACCAATAGAAAGAACGACATTTTCTGCATCTGATAGAGTTAGAAACTTCCAAGATACAGAACTCGAAGAATACACCTTTTCTTTTTCTTCTATTTTTTAGCGAATTTTAACTACACAATTCTAACCTTTACTTACGCGATTGGTTACGATTTCATTGTTGCTTAACGGGATTCGGAAGAAATTGAGAAAAATCTTCAAATTTTTGCTCAAATTTAAAGCGATTTGTCTGAAATGATTCAATGTGAAATCATTGTTATAAAACGTGGTTGATATGAAACAGAGTATATGATAATGAGAATTTTGAATGAAGGCTTAACTTAATCAAACATGAAACTCATTAGCGGGCCTCGTACGTAGTATTTGTAACTTGAACAAAAAAT